>JAJPUD010004220.1:179913-206277 GCA_023553655.1 Myrmecobius fasciatus | reverse complement strand
AAAAAAAAAAACTTGAGATCTGTTCAAAGCAAAGGAGCAACAGCTGCTTTAATTCTCCTGTAGGGGGCATATCAGCTGATTGATTTCTGGTTCTGGGTAACTGGGGTTAGGACTGGTGTTCTTCCTAGGCTCAGTGGGTTACAATTTACCTTTTACAAAAGATAAATCTGCCAAACCACCTGCTTGCCACCAGGCCAGCGCGGGCCAAGAGGCTCACAGAATCTTCCTAGATGCTTAGAATCTGCCACACTCTGAGACCAGGCCTGGCTTCCTGCCCTGTTTCCTGGAGGTGTGCCCAAGCTCAGCAAACTGATAGACCCCCTGCCCAAATGAAACAGACCTGTTCTGATGTTATTCCAAGGTAACTTCTTCTGGGAATGTGTTGTACTCCTAATATTTAAGGGTGCTTTGACTCCAAAACCAGATTAGAGGCCTAATCTGCTGTTGGTTTGAGAGAAAGTCAGAATAGGTCACAGAGAATCCTGTCTGCACTCCACAATCTTGGCTCTGCCAATGACCATAATTTATGTGGATTTATTTTTATCCTGCAATTTTGTTAAAGTTGTGGATTATTAATAATAGCTTTTTAGTTGCTTCTCTAGGCTTTTCTAAGTATGCTATCATATCATCTGCAAAGAATGATAATTTAGTTTCCTCATTATCTACTCTAATTACTTTAATCTCTTTTTCTACTCTTATTGTCAAAGCTAACATTTCTAATACAATATTAAATAGTAATGGTGATATTAGGCAACCTTGTTTCACCCCTGATCTTATTGGAAATAGTTCCAATATATCCCCATTACATATAATGCTTGTTGATGGTTTTAAATAGATGCTATTATTTTAAGGAAAAGTCCACTTATTCCTGTACTCTATAGTGTTTTAATACTGATGGATGTTGGATTTTGTCAAATGCATTTTCTGCATCTATTGAGATAATCATGGTTTTTGCTAATTTGGTTATTGCTATAGTCAATTATGCTAACAATTTTCCTAATATTGAACCAGCCTTGCATTCCTGGCATAAATCCTACTTGGTCATGTTGTATTATCCTCAGAATGACTTTTTGTAATCTCTTTGCTAATATTTTGTTTAAGATTTTTCATCAATTTTCATTAGGAAAATTGGTCTATAATTTTCTTTCTCTGTTTCATCCTACCTTCTTTAGGTATCAGTACCATGTCTGTTTCATAAAAGGAATTTGGTAGGAGTCTTTCTTTTCTGTATTTTTCAAATTGTTTATATATTATTGGAGTTAATTGTCCTTTAAATGTTTGGTAGAATTCACATGTAAGTCTATCTGGCCCTGGGGATTTTTTCTTAGGGAGTTGATTAATGACATGTTCTATTTCTTTTTCTAAAATGGGACTATTTAGGTAATTTATTTCCTCTTCTGTTAATCTGGGCAATCTTTATTTTTGTGGTAATGCCTCCATTTCATTTAGGTTATCAAATTTATTGGCATAAA
This sequence comes from Myrmecobius fasciatus, assembly GCA_023553655.1. Taxonomy (NCBI): domain Eukaryota; kingdom Metazoa; phylum Chordata; class Mammalia; order Dasyuromorphia; family Myrmecobiidae; genus Myrmecobius; species Myrmecobius fasciatus. The sequence goes on along the minus strand of JAJPUD010004220.1, from coordinate 204,805 downwards.
GTTGGGAAAAATAACACCTAACAATTGTTATAATTTCCTTTTCATTGGTGGAAAGTTCTCCCTTTTTAATTTTGAGACTAACAAATTGATATTCCTCTTTCCTTTTTCTAATCAAATGAACTAAATGTTTATCTATTTATTTTGTTGGTTTTTTAAAACCAACTCTTAGTTTTTGTTTTTTTATTTTCAATTTTATTAATCTTTTTCTTTTATTTTTAGAATTTAAAGTTTGGTATTTGATTGGGGGTTTTTAATTTGTTCTTTTTATAGCTTTTTTAGTTGTAAGCCCAAATCATTAATCTTCTCTTTTTTATTTTTTGCAGATTTTTAGAGATATAAAATTTCCCCTGATAACTACTTTGGCTGCATCCCACTAATTTTGGTATGTTGTCTCATTATTGTCATTCTCTTGGATGAAATCATTGATTGTGTCTATGATTTGCTGTTTCACCCATTCATTCTTTAAGATGAGTTCATTTAGTTTCCAATTGCTTTTCAGTCTGTTTTCCCCTGGATTTTATTGAATGCAATTTTATTGCATTTGTGATCTGAAAGAAAATGCATTAACTGTTTCTGCCTTTCTGCATTTGATTTTGAGGTCTTTATGTCCTAATATATGGTCAATTTTTGTATAGGTTCCATGAACTGCCAAAAATAAAGTGTATTCCTTACTATATCCATTCAATTTTCTCCAAAGAGCTATCATACCTAACTTCTCTAGTGTCCCATTTACCACCTTAACTTCTTTCCTATTTATTTTGTGGTTCAATTTATCTAGTGCTGAGAGAGCAAGGTTGAGATTTCCCACTATTATAGTTTTGCTATCTATATCTTCTTGCAATTCACTTAACTTCTCCTTTAGGAATTTCCATATATATATATATAGTATTGATATTGCTTCATTATCTATGGTACCCTTTAGCAAGATATAGTTTCCTTCCTTGTCTCATTTAGTTAGATCAATTTTTGCTTTGGCTTGATCTGAGATTAGGTTGGCTATTCCTGTTTTTTTTTTTATTTTTGTTTTTTATTTCACCTGAAGCATAATAGATTCTGCTCCAGCCTTTTACCTATTCTCTGTATGTAACATTGTGCTTTAAATTGTTTCTTTTACACAATATATTGTAGGTTTTGGGCTTTTAATCCAGTCTGCTATCTGCTTCTGCTTTATGGGAGAGTTCACGCCATTCACATTTACAGTTAAAACTACTAATTCCGTATTTTCTGCCATCTTATTTACCCCAAATTATACTTTTCTCTTTCCTTTTCCTCTTTTCTTCCTCCCCAGGATTTTACTTATGAGCCTTTGCCTCAAACAGCCGTACCCCTTTAGAGTCCCTCCCCCTTTCTTACACCTTTCTCCTTCTATTTCTGTTTTCCCTTCTATTTAGCCTTACTCTTCCCTTTTAACCTTTCCCCTCCCATTTTTCCATAAGGTGAAATAAGTTTCTCTGTGAAACCAAATATGTCTAATATTCTTTTTTTAGCCAAATCTGATGAGAGTAATAGTCACACAATTTTCATCTCCTTCTTTCCCTCAATTATAATGGGTTTTTTTTTTGCCTCTTCATGAGACATAATTTCCCTCATTTATACCCCCTTTCCCTTTTTCCAATACAATCCCCTTTCCATCTCTAGTTTCTATTCCATATTTTAACAATTTATACATACACTCTCTATGTATACCCATAACAGAAATACAGTTCTCAAGAGTTCTTTTCTTTTTTACCTTTCTATGCTTCTCTTGTGTTCTATATTTGGAGGACAAATTTTTTTGTTTAGCTCTGGTCTTTTTATCAGAAATAAATGGAATTCACCTGTTGTTGTTGAATGTCCATCTTCTTCCCTGAAAGAAAATGCTCAGTTTAGTAGGGTAATTTATTCTTGGCTGCATTCTAAGTTCCTTTGCCTTTCTGAAGATCAGATTCTAGGCCTTTCAGTCCTTTAAGGTGGAAGCTACTATATCCTGGGCAATCCTTATTGTGGTTCCTTGGTATTTGAATTGTTTTTTTTCTGGCTGTTCATATTTTTGCCTTGGTCTGATAGTTCTGAAATTTAGCTGTGATACTCCTTGGAATTTTAATTTTGGGGTCTCAGCAGGTGTTTGCTGAACTTTTTAATGGCTATCTTACTTTTTGATTCTATCAAATCAGGGCAGTTCTCTGAGGATTTCCTGAAAAATAGTGTCTAGGCTCAGTTTCATCATGGTTTTTAGGAAGTCCAATAATACTTGGATTATCTCTTCTAGATCAATTTTCCAAATCAATTGTTTTCCCAAGTAGGTATTTTACATTTTAGTTTCTATTTTTTTTTCCATTTTTTGGTTTTGCTTGATTGGTTCTTGATGTCTCATTGAGTCACTCATTTACATTTATTCAGTTCTGATTTTTAGTGAATTATTTTCTTCATTTACTATTTTTGTACTTCTTTTTGTATTTTTCCAATTGAATTTTTAAAGTGAGATGCTTTGTTCTATGTATTTTTTTACATTTCACAAATTCTGTTTTTCAGGGAGCTTTGTTAAATCTTTCTTTTAATGAGTTATATGATTTTTCCATTTCACTAAATGTATTTTGTAGTGAATTTTGTTCAGATAATTTCTCTGTTGGCTTTTCCAAACCTTCTTAGATAGTTTTCATTTCCTTTCCCCATTTTTCTTCTAGCTCTCTTTTAAGATCCCTTTTAATTTGTTCCAGGAGAACCTTGTGTGATGGGGACCAGTTTATATCACCCTTTGGGGCTTCATCTGGACATGATCTGCTTTTAATCTCCTTAGGGTTTGAAATCTATTCTTCTCTTTCACCATAAAAACTATCTATGGTCAGGGTTCTTTTTGCTTTTTTTACTCATTTTTAAAAGTTGAGATCTGCTTTTAGGGCAAGGGAGATTGTCCAAGCTTTCTCTACAAGCACTTAGAGTTTTGCTTAATTACTTCTGGTACTGGGGGCATGGCCAGGTCTTGTGTAATTCTGGCATTTTGGGGTTTGCTATTTACCTTTTGTGTTTGAGTTGGATGTTTTATTGTTGATCTATTGGCTTGGAGCCAGGGCTAAGTAGCCATCACTGTGGTAGATTACTTCCTGTAGATTCTCCGCTGTGTTCTGGGCTTTGCAGTGCCTGCACTCCCTGACATCTATGCTCAGCCAGCTTGTGCTTGGCAAATTGAAGCAGACCTTTTCTGGAGAGCTTCGAAATTATCTCCTGTTGGTAATTTGTTACACTCCCAATATTTGTGTGTTCTGCCAGTGCAGAACTAATTCAGAGGCTGGATTTGCTAATTAGTTTGAGGGACATGGGATGAGGTCAGCTAGAAATATATGTCCTCTCCACCATTTCGGCTCCACTCTCTTCTTTTGAATTCTTAAAAACATATGGTTACATTCATCTTCAAAAAACTTTGAGCTATAACTTTCCTGAAAAGAACATTGTGACAGAATAGAGAAGATTTTGAGTTGAATCAGAAATAGAAGAATATCTTGTAGGTGACTTTCAGGGGGTCTGGATTAGTGAAGTAGGTCGAGTAGATTTTGATGAATGGAAAATTTAATTAAACTTTTTTAAAAATTGAAGAAATTTTGAAGAAACATTCCTTGACCAAAAACTGTCCCATATTCTAGTTCCAGACTGAAAGGATGTTGGTCAGTATCAGAGACAAGAAAAGAATATATAAAAGTAGTAAGGAGAATAATGGAGGATTAAGGAATAGATTCAAAAGAAATACACTCAAGAATAAGGAAAACATTGTTGGAAAAACAAGGCAAGATAAATCAGAAAAGGTAAATGGAATAATTACCAAATTGTGAAAGTATTGGGTAAGAAAAACAAAATCCAAAAAATAAAAATAATAGAAGAGAATGTTAAAAAAACATATCTTGGAGAAAATAAGATGGCAGGGAAGAGAGTTTGTAATTTTAACTGTGTATATCAATGGGATGAACTTTCCCATAAAACAACATATTTAAAGAAGAGTGATAAAAACAGAGTAAAGGTAAAAGACTTGAGAAGAAACTATTATACTTCAGTTGAAATATAAAATCAAGGTTAGCAATGCTGATCTCAGATAAGGCAAAAGCAATAATAGATCTAATTAAAAGAGATAAGAAAGGAAACTACATCTTGCTAAAGGATGCTATATGTTAATACTAACTATATATGCACCAAGTGCTATAGCATTAAAGTTCCTAAAGAAGTTAAGAGAGCTGCAAGAAGAAATAGATAGCAAAACTATAATATGGGGACCTCAACTTTGCTCTATCAGAACAAGATAAATTAAACCACAAAATAAATAAGGAAGCAGTTGAGGTGATAAATAGAATTTTAGAAAGTTAGGCATGATAGACCTTAGCATAAAATAGAGAAAGAGAAGACCAATGAATTGGGAATGCAACTAAAAAAATTGGTAAAAGAATATATTAAAAACCCAAATTAAATATTAAATTTTAAATTGAAATTCTTAAAATAAAAGAAGTTAAAAATGAAAGCTGATAAACTAATAATTGATCTAACAAACAAAACTGAAAGTTGATTTTATGAAAAACTAACAAAATGCGTGAACATTTAGTTAATTTGATTACAAATAAACAAGAAGAAAATCAAATTCTTAAGATTGAAAATGAAAAGGTTGAACTTTCAAACAATGAGGAAGAATTAGAGCAATTATTAAGAGCTATTTTGCCCAAGTGCATGCCAAGAAATCTGATAACTGAAATGGATGAATACTTACAAAAATATAAATCCCTCAGATTAAGAGAGAATGAAATAAATTATTTAAATGGTCTCAGTTTAATGATTCTTGCTGTCTCTCATTCTCATTAGCTTTCATTTGTCCCCATTCTAGTTTTAATATGTGATTTTCGTAAATTAGCTTTTGTATCTCTTTTTCCATTTGGTACATTCTGCTTTTAAGGATTTGTTTTCTTCATTCAATTTCTTATCTTCCTTTTTTCAAACTGTTGACTCTCTCTTGTATACCTCTCATTTCTTTCCTCATTGTTGCTTCTAGCTCTCTTATTTGCTTTTTAAAGTCTTTTATGAGAACTTCCAAGAAGCCTTTTTGGGCGTGAGACCAATTCATATCACTTTTTGACATTTCTTCTGTGACATTTTGTCCTCATCTCAGTTGGTGTTTTGATCTCTGTTACCTCAGTAGCTTTCTATAGTCAAAGTTCTTTTCTCTTTCTTACTCCTTTTCTTTCCTTTTCTTTTGGTTTTTCCTCTTTTTTTTAACTTCTGTAGTTGAGAACTGCTACTGGGGTAAAGGGCATGCTATCCCAAGCTCTCTGTGCAGCTCTGAAACTTGGCTTTGAGCACAGGGGCCCCTTGTATTTGCAGGAGTAGCTTTGCCTACTCTTCTCAGGAAACAGCATGATTTCCTGGACTTTGCCTTCTGAGCTGGGACTGGAAGCTGCCCAACTGATTTGCTCCTCTATTGAGTCAAGGTTGAGGGACTTCATTGCTGATTTGCTGTGATTAAGATGATAGGAAAAGATGATGGATGTTAAAGGGGATGTGAGATAACTGGGATACCAATACACTATTGTTGGTGGATTTGTGAATTGATCCAACTAACCTGGAGAGCAATATGAAGCTGTGCCTTAAGGGTTATCAAACTGTGCATGACCTTTGTTCCAGCAATGTCTCTACTGGGTCCGTATCCCAAAGAGAGCATAGAAAAGGGAAAAAGGACGCACATGTGCAAAAATGTTTATAGCAGCCCTTTTTGTAGTGGCAAGGAACTGAAAATTGAGTGAATGCCCATCAATTGAGAAATTGCTAAATAAGTTATGGTATGGGAATGTTATGGAATATGATTGTTCTGTAAGCAACAATAAGCAGAATGATTTCAGAAAAGCCTGGAGAAACTTGTATGAACTTATGCAAAGTGAAATGACTAGAACCAAGACAGCATTGTACACAGCTACAACAAGATTACATGATGATCAATATTGATGGACATGGCTATTTTCAACAGTGAGATAATTCAGGCCATTTCTAATTATCTTTGATGGAGAAAGCCATGTGGACCCAGAGAGAGGACTGGTGACTGTGAATCACAATATAGTATTTTCACTTTTTTATTGTTTACTTGCATTTTGTTTTCTTTCTTACTTTTTTTTCCCATTTTGATCTGATTTTTCTTCTGCAGCATGATAATTGTGAAAATATATACAGAAGAATTGCACTTGTTTAACATATTGGATTACTTGCTGTCTAGGGGAGCGGTTGGGGGGAAGGGAAGGAGGAAAAAAATTGTAACAAAAGATATTGCAAGGATGAATGTTGAAACTTATGGATGCATATATTTTAAAATAAAAAAGCTTTTAAAAATGCAAGCAAAAGTACTTTAAACAAAAAAGAATATCACAGTAAATACAATGTTATGAGTATCACATAATTTTGTTTTTGAAGATAATAACATGAATTATGAAGAATAACATCTGAGACATCCAGAAATTCACAGGCAAAAATGTCCAAAAATATAACTAATAGGAAAAGTCATGACATAATATGTCTGTACAAAAATGTCCCAAGCATGGGCAACAAATAAAAAAGAACTATACCTCATAATATAAGGGACACAATTGTATATTTAGATGGTGTATCCCTGTTTTGAAAGTATAACAAAGCAGGGCAGCTAAGTGGTGCAGTGGATAAAGCACCAGCCCTGAAGTCAAGAGGACCTGAGTTCAAATCTGGTCTCAGACACTTAACACTTCCCAGCTGTGTGACCCTGGGCAAACCACTTAACCCCAATTACTTCAGCACATACACACAAAGTATAACAAAACATATGTAATAATAAAATTAAAAATGACCACAATTTAGTTCTCTGGTGTATCAGAAGGCATAATGAGATCTCAAAGGCTGCAGAGTTAATATTATATACAATTACCATCATACTATAAATTTGGTATCTAATGGAATTCTAACAGTAAAATGGCAAATAATAGATAGTTCCCTATTTCCCGAATAGAACAAAATATTTCTTAAGGATTTGTGAAAACATTTTACTTTAAACAAACAGTAAAAATTGGTTTTGATTGACAGAAATGAAGCCACTTGTGATGATAAAGAGTGTATTTGTAATGATATGCTTGATTCCATTCCCTTAAATCCCTCTAATCTTCCAATTTGGATACATTTAACTACTACCTATAGATTTAGCTTATCTCCAATTCTGACATTAATCATATCCCTAGGCTGGAGACATACAATGATATAAACTTGGTATTTTGCAGACAGCAGAAGCTTAGCTATGTGTTGAATTGTAAAGATTCAATCACTGATCCGATTCCATTGCTGGTTCTGTTTTAGTATTTGTACCCCAATTCTCCAGTAACTATGTTTTTCTTTTGTTTTCCCATTCCAAAAAATCCTAACTAGTAGTTCAGACTCCTAGGCACTGGATTTCCTACTCCTAAATTTCATTTTCCCTATATAATTGTCTTCAATACAGACTGCCAAGTCTCCCTCATGCTATAATCTATCTGGATATTCACTGATTTTATATTGTTTTACTTTTGGAGAAATATTCCAAATCAAAATGTGTTTTTAGATCATATATTTTATCTGTCCTGATTCTAGAACTTTCTTTAGATCAGGTGTTCTTAAACTGGAGTGCATGGGGCTTATAAACACAAAGATATACGTGATAGATGGATTGATAGATAGATAAACATTTAATTATAATAGATTTATTTTGTAAATCTCTGAATTTTAGTTTGTTAATTTAAAAAAGTCATTCTAAAAATGGGTCCATAGACTTCACCAGGCTTTTAAAGAATTAAAACACTTGATTTAAACCTATGTTCTTGTGTACATCCTCAAAGCAATCAGTCCTAGTCCTTGCTTCTTTATCTGAAGTATTTCATTTTTAACTGGTTTACTAGGGCTTTTTTGAAACACTATTAATTCTAATATTCCAAAATCAAGGTGATATAACTGTGATACCTGAAATTACTTATTCTAATTATGGGTTACAGGGACAGAGATAGACCATCTTAGTTCTAATTTTACTGTTATAGGGAATTCCTCTGTGGGGAAATTTTCTACCAACCCAGGTTGACATCTTCTATGAAAATTATAGTCTTAGAGCACTGAAAGCTTAAGTAATATATCCAGAATCATAGCCAGGCAGTGTCAAAAATGAGACTTCAGCATATGTCTTCTTGACATTGAGGCTGCTTCATTATTGACTGTCATGCTTCTTCTTTTTATATATAATATTGCTAAATTACATATTTGAGCAAAATATTTCTCTTTTTCCTAGTAGAATGAAAAAGATCCTTAGCTAGTTTTAAAATGATAAATTAAAATGGTGAGTTTTCTAAATCTTTTGAGAATTCTCAGTGGAAGATGTTTTTGATTTTATGTGATTTTTTTGTCTGAGTAAATATCTATTTCTGTTTTCAATTCAATAAGGGATATGATTACATGTATGTTCAGGGGACAAAGGATAGATTGTAGGGTTAGATTTTGCTAAGTTAGTATTTTGCCTAGCATTTTAGAAAATAAATAGTATGTAAATTTGTTGGTGATTCTAAATTGGGGAATTCTGCAAACTCCAATGAGATAGCAAAATAATACCCATCTACCTAAGAAGATGAGACAGGAAAGCAAGAAACTGCAAAATTAGATTAACCCTAGGGAAACAAAAATACATGAAGGAAATACTGAAGGAACCAAAAAAAATCTCTATGATATCTATGGGGAAAGTAAAGTTCAGTGATCTTCTATACGGGAAGGAATGATCTAATGAATCATAGAGTACAAAAATTACAGCTTGTCTGGGACATTTCTTCTGAAACAGAGCTTGAAAAAGAAATGCATAGCTTCTGAGAACTTTCATACGGGAAAGCATGTAATCCAGAAAGCATGAGAAGAAGGAAAAGTAAAATATAAAAATCAAATTCTAAGAAAAAATGAACAGAAACATATCTATAATAAAAGTTGTGTTGACATGATGTTTTAAAATTTCAAAAGCACTTCATGTACATTGTTGTCTTTTATGCAACAAAGTTATTGGTTTGATAATGCAATGCTATCCTTTACACAGAATGACAAAAGTCTGAAAGAGGTTAAAGAGTCCTATAGTTAGTAAAGAGAGTGTTCAAACCCACTCACTCAAATTCTTGTTCTATATTCATTATAAAAACTAACAGTAGAGCTCCTATTATGTGCCAATCATTGTGCTAAGTATTTTACAAGTATTGTCTCAAGGCAGAGCTAAGATGGTAAAGAAAAGGCAGGAATTCACCCAAGGTCTCCCTGAAATTGCTCCGAATTCTTTTCTTTTCTTTTATTTCAAGTAAATTTATTTATTTTTAATACATATTACTTTATGAATCATGTTGGGAAAGAAAAATCAGAGTATAAGGTAAGAACCAAGGGAGTGATTAAAAAAAAAAAAAGGAGTGAACATACATGTATTGGTATACATTCAGGCTCTTTAATGGGGTTTTTGTTGTTGTTTTTGTTTGTTTGTTTTCTGGATGTAGATGCCATTTTCTGTCCAAAGTATATTGGGATTGTTTTGGATTACTAAGCTACTGACAAGAAACAAGTCTTTCTTAGTTGATCATCACACATTCTTATTTTATTGTGCACAATGCATTCCAGGTTCTGCTCTTTTTGCTCACCATCAGTTTATGTAAATCTTTCCAGGACTTTCTAAAATCAGCTTGTTCATCATTTTTATGTTCAACATATATATATATATATATATATATATATGCATTTAATATAATATTCTATTATCTTCATATACCACAACTTATTCAGCCATTCCCAAATTGATGGGCATCTACTCAATTTTCCAATTTTTTGCTACCACAAAAAGATTTGCTACAAACATTTTTGCACATATGGAACCTTTTCACTTGTTTAAGATTTCTTTGGGATACACACCCAGTAGTGCCACTGCTGGGTCAAAGGATATCCACAGTTTAATAGCCTTTAGGCATAATTCCAGATTGCTTTACAGAAAGGTTGGATGATTTCACACTTTCAGAAACATTGCATTAGTATCCCAGTTTTCCCATATCCCATCCAACATTTTATCATTGAATTATTTTAATGTGCATTTCTCTAATAACTATAAATGGCTTTAATTTCATCTGAAAATTGTCTTTTCATATCCTTTGACCATTTATCAGTAGGGGAATGACTTGTATTCTTACAAATTTGACAGAGTTCTTTATATATTCTAGAAATGCGATCTTTATCAAAAACACTTATTGAAAAGATTTTTTTCCAGATTTTGTACTTCTCTTTTTATCTTGTTTCTATTAGTTTTGTTTGTGCAAAATCTTTTTAATTTAATGCAATCAAAGTTCTCCATTTTGCCTTTCATAATGCTCTCTAGTTCTTCTTTGGTCATAAAGTCTTCTCTTCTCCAAAGATCTGATAGGTAAATTATCCTTTGCTCTCCTAGTTTCTTAATGGTATCATCCTTTATGCCCAATCATGTACACATTTTGAACTTTTTTTGGTATGGGGTCTATGCCGAGTTTCTATGATATTATTTTCCAGTTTTTCCAGCAAGTTTTGCAAATAGTGAGTTATTATTCTAGAAGCTGGAGTTTGGGGGTTGATGAAATACTACTGATTGTTGATTTTTGCCATTTGTACATAATCTTTTTCACTTAGCCAATACCAAATGGTTTTGATAACTGTGACTTTCTAATATAGTTTTAGATTTGGTATTGCTAAGGCACCATCATCAGTATTTTTTTTCATTATTCCCTTTTGTTCTTCCAGGTTAATTTTGTTATTTTTTTCTAAATCTCTAAGTTTTTTTTGGCAGTTTGATTGGTATGACACTGAGAAAATAGATCAATATAGGCAGAAGTGTCATTTTTATTATATTAGTTCAGCCTACCCTGGAGCAATTGATATTTAATTGATGTTTAGATATGACTTTATTTATGTGAGAAGTGTTTTATAATTGCACTCATATAATTTTTAAGTTTGTTTTAGCAGGTAGACTCCCAGTATTATATTTTGTCTACACTAATTCTAATTGGAATTTTTCTTTCTATCCCTTTCTGATGTGCTTTGCCAGTGATATGTAGAAATGTTCATCATTTGTGTGGCTTTATTTTATATCCTGCAATTTTGCTAAATCTGTGAATTTTTTCCAGTAGATTTTTGATGATTTTCTAGTATTCTCTAAGTATAACATCATATCATCTGCAAAGAGTGATAGTTTTATTTCCTCATTACCTCTTTTAATTCCTTTAATTTATTTTTCTTTTCTTATTGCTAACGCCAACATTTCTAATACAATGTTGAATAATAATGGTGATAATGGGCATTGTTTCACCTCTTATCAGTGTAGGAGATCGACATTTTCTTTGACAACATGACTTTTATTGAAATATTTTGCATAATTTCATATGTGATTTCTTAATTTGGGGTAGGGATAAGGGAGACATCTGGAATTCATAGGTTTTAAAAACAAATGTTTAAAATTGTCTTAAATGTACCTGGGGAAATATTAAATAAATAAATATATAGTTAAAAACAAAAATTACCATAAAATTATAAAACATCAGAATTAACAAGTATTATTCCAGTTTATTCTCACAACAATTCTATGTGCTATTGAACAGATGAGAAAAATTGAGACAGACAGAGTTCACACAGGTAATAAATGTATAAGGTCAGATTTGAACTCATTTTACTACATTTCCTTTCTTTTTTGCATGATATTCACTGAGCCATTAAATCAACAGCTACTTATTAAGTAGCTATTGTCAGTAAAGCATCACAATTGGTACTGGTAGAAATAGAAATAAAGTTACTTATTTGAGCCTGCTATTTTTACATTTTAGCATCAAACAAATATATAGTGTTTCTGTTAAATATATGAGTAAGAGTATAAAATATAATGTAATAAGAGCACAAAATAGGTACAAATTAATATTGTGAGGTGCAGAAAATCTGACATTTAATGTAGAAGAATATTACAATAGCACAAAAACAGACACAGGAAATAAAAAAGCAAATTAGTTAAATAGCATGTTAAATCATGGTAATGAAGTAATATTGGAAAAAAAAGATAAGTGGTTTGATGGAGAAAACATATCTTTCCGAAAAAGATAATACCTGGGGGAAAAAAGGAATTATTTCATGATACTTTAAATAGCTGCTTAGATATTCATTACAATATTATATGCAATATAACTGCATTTGAAATTTGCTATTGTTGCTTAAATATATCATGAAGTGTATCATACTCTCCAAAATCTATAAAGAAATATCCGGGGGGGGAGGGATGGATGGAGAGAGAAGAAAAGAGTAAGGGAAGAAGGTAAAAGAGGGAAACAAGGGTCAGGGAAGGTTAAGTAATACCAAGACAAGTTATGAAGCAGAATTAAAGCAAATTTTTCACAGGGATAAGAAAGATATGTGTGTATGTGTGTAAATGAGGTAGGGGGAGAAGGATATGGGTATCTATGTGTGTGCATGTATTTATCTATACATGCACACATAAATATATCCTTGTTTAACTATAGTGTACTACGGAAAAAATGAAGGGTTGGATGACATTGGAAAAAAATTAAGTAAAAAAATTAAAAAGTAGTTTACAAGAAAGTAAAGAAAAGATGAGCACTCATGAATATAATTTCTTCTACTATTAGAAGAATTTTACTTCTAATAAATTTATTGTTATATATTTTGATTCCTCTCTGATGTTTTGCTGGACACATGATAATGTTCAGTCCCGTGTTGTTTTATTTTGTTTGTATTTCTTTTCTAGTTTTCTTTTTTTCTTAATCTGTTTTTTAATAAAATATTAAAAAAGAAAAATTCTGAACCTATATTGGCATGGTTTAACTTCATTTTTAATAATAAGATAACAATAATAGTATTTATAGAGTATCTACTATGTGTCAGGCATTTTATTATATGCTTATATGTATCACCCTATTTGATCTCATTTTATTCCCATAAAAATCCCATGATTTGACATTTGAGAAAACCGAGTGATCATTAATTATTTATTGTTGTCCTATTGTGGGCAAGGTAGCTAGGTAGTGCAATGGATAGAACACTGGGCCTGAAGTCAGGAAGACATAAGTTTAAATCCAGTCTCAGGTACAAACTGTATGACCTTGGGCAAGTCACTCAACATCGTTTTCATCAGTTTTCTTATCTGTAAACTGAGAAAGAAATGGAAAACTACTCCACTATCTATGGCAAGAAAACCCCAGATGGGGCCAAGAAGAGTCAAACATAACTGATATGACTGAACAATAGCTATGTGCAAAGAATCAGAAACTGTATGATGAAATAGAAAGCCATTCTTGAAAAAAGATCATAGTTCAAGTTTTACCTCCCAACTATATATCCTGTCTATGGGAACTATGTCAGGTCACTTAACATTCCATCGTTCTTGCCACTCTCTAAGACTATAAGCTATGTGAAAGTCTTCACTTTCATTGATAAAATAAAATTCCTCACCAGAAGTTCCATGCTCCATTGAAATCATAACTCAAGACTCTCATTATCCCTATTTGCAAGATAAAACACTAAATGTTGAATGACAGTGATACCAATGATGGACAATCATTTTAAGCCATCTTGGTAATGAGGAAGCTCTTGTTAAAGTGATTTGGTAGAAATCATTTCCCAAGTATAATATTGAAATTATATCCAAAATTCAAGAAAGAAAGCTTTGCATAAAAATATCCTACTGTGAGAATGTAATCTTAATTATGAGTTTCAGATAATGAAGCTCTTTATATCAGTTTTATGCTCTAACAAATTTTATGGCCAAGTCACAAGAAACATCTTTTTTATTGTTTGACATCACTACATTTCTGCCAAGCAAAATAACCTAGATTGGTATTTTCAACTAAATTGCCCCAAACCCACATGTGGGCTCTACATAAAAATAAAGTAAAACTGAATCAGCCAGATTTCATTCCCGGAGAGTAAATATTGGCTATTTAACACAATATTGTGCTTTTAACACAAAAGTGACCATGCCTGGTTCTGATATGTGTTATTTTAATTATCTTCATCAGAGGATTCATGCAACTTTCCTCTGAAATTGAGAATATTTTTAATGGTGTTATATTTATTTTCATTCTTATGGCCACCAAGGAGTCAAATTTTCATATTTTATAATTTTCTCAGATATCATCTAATGCAAAAGTGCTTAATTCAGAATGGATGGTGGTGTCTATTTCCACTGTCACTCATTTCTCCTCTGATGAGAATTCTGTTATGTCTATTCAAACCTCCCCTGATGTTGCTAGAAGTGAAGTTTTTTATATGTTGTAGAACTTTCCTTGTAAGCTTTTGTTGGTCATTAATTTATATGCCTTATTTTCTTGAACCCAACTTTGTCTATATCTCTGGTACACAGAGTAGGGGGAATTGATTTTCCCTTCTCACCTCTGCCTTATAGGATCTCTAGTATCCTTCAAAGCACAATTTAAGTACATCTTTGTATAGGAGACTTTTCAAGGTTCCTTCTAAACTATTATGATATTCTCTGTCTTGAAATTACTGTGCGTTACACTGTATATAACTTATATATATATACATTCAATTGTATGCTCATATTACATTTACTCATATAGATATATAGATAGATGTTCATATAGGTTTAGATAGATATAGATAGATACCCAACTGCATTCCCTTCCCCTAATAGAATTGCAAGTATCTTAAGGGTGAAAATATTTTTTTAATCTGTATTTCCAATACAAAAAGTGTGTCTTTCACATAGTAGGTATTTTAAAATCATTTATTGTATTGAGTTATATTGTACTCAACTGTTCTTAGTGTGGGTCATATAAAATGATAGTCATGTATAATGAGTATCAGGTATTATAAAAATTGGAAGAGTGTAATGAATATTTTACTAGGCATAAGTATTGGAGCCAAGATTCATCAAGGTTGCTGAAACCTTAACCATTTAGGGGACTAGCATTCTGTTAGCATTCAAAGGTTGACCTTGAAATTTGATAGGAGGGACATTAAAGGACCCCTGCTTAAAATGGGAAGAGGGGCAGGGACATGATCTTAGGCAAAGCTATTAAGAGGATATGCACAGAAATTCTTGAATTGTCAAAATTATAACCAATCAATTATATTTATTATTTATTTTATAATACCTATACATTTGAAAATTTCCTTTAATAATAAAGAATAGAAATAGGGTTGAATTGTGCTATAAATTTTGTGTTTAGTTGCTTTGGAAATATATATTATCATAGCAATTAACAGAAAGCTTATATATGTAAATTTTTGAAATTTATTTTGTCCTCTTGTGTACATTTAAAGTTTCATAAGGATATTTTTTTTCTTTTTTTCAGGAATACTCCTTTATTTCATTTCTTTTGGTTTGGGGTTTTTAGATTTTTTATTTCCAAGTAATCTGAAAAATAGTTTTTTCTTTGTCTATGCTCCTCAATTTCATTTTTTTTGCCTTATTTTAGCTGCTCTGGAAAAATATCAAATAAAATAGTGAAAATGATACCCTTGTACTTTTCCTCTTATCATACTGAAAAATTCTCTAGATTTTCTTCAAGTAATACTAAATCTTGGTTTTCAAATGATACCACTTCCCATATTAAGGAATAGAACATTTATTTATATGCTTTTCATTGTATTTTCAAATAAATGACATATATTTTTACAATAGATTTTTCCAAATCTATTAAATAAGCATGTAATTCACATGTTTTTTTTTCTTATTATCCTATTATATTTATTGATTTGCTGTTATAGAATCAATCTTACATTTCTGGTACAAATTCAACTTAGAGTAAATAATCTTTTTAATAAATCATCATAAATGAGCAATATTTTATTCAACATTTTGTATTTATAATAATTAAAATTAGTGCTTTATGTTTTTATCTCTGATTTCTCTCTCCTTATGTAGGTTTAGGTTGTAAGACCATATATACCTCACAGAAAAAAATTGGTGAAAGTTTTATTCCCTATTTCCACAAGCTATTTGATAGTAAAAATTAAATTTCATCTGAATGGTTAATAGTATTCAATTTAAATCTGTTTCCTTCTCCAATTGTTGGATTTCCTATATTATATATTCAACTTCTTTTTTCTGATACTAGATTATGCAAACTTAATATGCTATTTAGTTTTCCTGGGTATTTCTGTTGTTAGTCATTTTTCAGTCATGTCCAACTCATTACTACTTTTGGTATTTTCTTTTCAAAGATACTGTATATTTGCTATTTCTTTTTCCAGGTTATTTTACAGACAAGGAAACTGAAGCTAAGAGGGTTAAGTGGCTTGCCCAATGTCACATAGCTAGTGTCTGAGGTTGGATTTGAATTAAGGAAAATTAATCTTCCTGACTCTGGGTCCTAAAACTTTATCCACTCTTATCACCTGGCTGCCTAACCTGGGTAGTCCATATTATTATAAATATTGATGTATTCCATGTAAGTAAAAAAATAAGTAAATATTGTTGACAACTCTGTATTTTAACATTAGGCATCCTTGGAGTGTTTTGAAGCACAAAAGCCCAGGATTTTGAGCCTTGCTCACCTAAATGCTTCTCCAACTGAAGATAACAGCACAGGTAATTGTGTCTTATTTTGGTTTCATTTCATTTTTTTTAGGAAGGTGTACTGTGGGGAGGTAAAGGTCAGGAGGAGGATGCTTGTATATAGTGTATGAGAAGAAGTTTTAATAGGCTTTTTGGGGCTCTTATTGGGTTTTGGGCTGGTTAGTTATTAGGGAATAGAAGAGTGAGTTGTACAGTTCCTCTATTACTGGCTGTTCCAAGTGTGATGGTGAAGTGGATAAGGTGGTAGAAGACAGAGGCCTACTATCCCTCTGCTCTTGGTAGTTTCATTCTCTGTACCTATCTGTATTGGATCAAGTGTGCCTTTTCTATCTATATTACTTATTTTTTAAATCTTTTGGTTCTTGGTTTCAGGCTATCAAGAAAAACTATATTTTTGTTTAATGATGATAAATGAGTGTACCATCCTGGGAAGCTATTTATTTTATCATATCTTTATTGTTATTTTTTTTCTCCTGAAAACAGACTTGTATCATCATGACTACCATTGTCATTATTATTCATTGTCCCTTAGAAAATCATATTGAATCACTCTCCTCCAGGAGTATTTTGCTTAATTTGTGGTTTAGGGATGGAATTTCTTTGTCTAGTTTTGGTATGCCCAAGTTGCTATTTCTTTTGTGGGACTATATCAGCCTTTCACATATGCTGATGGGGAATTGCAACTATTAAACTTTGATTGAATTCTATTGTCAGGAAGCTCAGTCAGTTTCAATTTTCTGATGTTTCTATATAACAGTTTATAATATTTCCTAGACACTGCACACATTTCAAGAATATTGAGTTTTAGAAATATAGTTAGGTTTTTCTCAGAATTTTTCAGCCATACTTGATATTATTTTTCTTGCTTTTATATTATTTCATATTTATATGATCAAGTATATTATACTTCTCTAATAATTTTATTCTATTTTTATATATGTATTTTATTGTTATTCAGTAATTTTTAAGTCTTATCCAACTCATAACCCCATTTAATGTTTTCTAGGCAAAGATTTTGGAGTGGTTTGCCATTTACTTCTCATTTATTTTATAAATGAGAAAACCTAGGCCAACAATTACATTATTTGCCCAGGGTTACACAGCTGTCAGAGATCACATTTAAACTCAGGAAAATGAGTCTTCCTAATTTCAAGTTCAGTACTCTATCTACCACACCATCTAGATGGCCCTGTACATGTATATTATGATACTCACTTATAACATGCATAAACATATATACATGGCCATGTATTACATGTGTGGAAAATCTATAGGCAAATGAAAATGTTTATAATAGAACCTATATGTCTCTGTATATTTGTATTTATACACACACAAACATATGTATAAAGTTTACATTTGAGGTGATTAAAACTGGACAATTTTTTTACTTACCTATTAAAGCTACTATATTATATATTTATTTTAATAAATTGATAATATTTTCAACTTATTTCATTTGTTTCCTAAGACATGACAGCTTACAAAAAATACATATGATGTTCATTTTGTTTTAAGCATCTTGATAATAAGGCTTTTTAATTGTTTCCATTTGTTTCCCCAATACCATGAATAGTATGACACTTTGAGAGTAAAACAACTCAGCTCAACTAAGAGAGAACATCCCAGATCTCACCTTAACATGCCAGCTTATTTTCAGTCTTTGTTTTTTATCAGTTATATAAGGAGAGATTGTCATAATCTACCTTCTTTCTTGAAGCTGGAAGCTAAAAAATGAGATTAGAAAGAGTTGATCTCTCTTTTCTCCTCCTCTCACCAACTTTTTCCCATCTTTCCAATAGGTGAGAGGCATTGATCTCATCACTGAGGAGAGAGTCCTATACCAAGGGGATCAGGAGGTTGGATTATATATGATTTGAGTGAATGGGTTGCCTTGGGAGGCAGTGAGTTCCCAACACTAGAAACTTTCAAGTGAAAGTTACGTATCACCTTTCAGGGATGTTGTATAAGAAATCCGTACTTCAGTTTGGTTTATAGGTTTCATTTCAGAGGCCATTTAGCCCAATCCCTTCATACGAGAGGTATGAAACTGAGGTTCAGGGAAGATAAATAATTTGACTTCAATCATACAGGTAGTAACCATCAGAAGGGCAATGGATTAGGTTGTAGATTCTGAAATATTCAATAATTATATAATTATGTAAAATATATCTAATCTATGAAGTTTTATTACCATCTCATTGCAGAAGATTCCCAAATTTACATAAATAGAAATAATCATTTTTCAGACTATAGTACTGATAATGACTCATGAATAGTTAGAGCTATGAGGATATAGGGGAAAATGAAACCTTTTCATTACCAGTGAGAGTAATAAACATCATGTCCAATAACAAATGTAAGAAAGTAGATGCTAGTTGATAGGCTCCCACTTTTTTATTAGTAGTAAAATGTCTATAGAATTTTTACTGACTTTCTTAAAAATATCCATATACCTAAACACTGAGGTAAAGTGAAATCAATTAACAAGCATTTATCAAATACCTATTTGTGAAGGTGAAGAGGTTGGAGAGATAGAAATGTCAACTGATTGGCTATGTAGAATGAAGAAAACTTAGAGTCAAGAGTCACACTGAGGTTGCAATAAGGAAGATTAGAAGAATTGTGAAATATTTGATAGAAATGGAGAAATCTGATAAAAAGTGTTAAATGGGTGAGTTTAGAGGGAAAGATGAGTTGTTTTGAATATTTTGAATTTAATTACAGAATTGAGAAGTTGTTCCTCATAGTCCCTAATACTTCTTGGCAAACTTGTTTTATTCTTCAGCCAGCATATGGTTTGCATATGTATGCACATACATATTTATGTTTAAACATATCAATGTTAATAAATTTGTATGTGATACAATTGCTTTGATTCAGTGCATTCAAAAGTAATAGGCATATTGCTTATATAATGATTTATAAAATATCTAGGAATATATATTTATGTAATGCCCTAATCCTTTCATAATAGATACATAATTCATTCTATTAGAAAAGATAAGGTCAAATTTTCATCTAAAAAGAAGTTGAACTAATCATTTATGGCTAATCATTTGGCACTATGAAATATTTGGAACAAAAATTTTATCCTGCCCTGCCACATTCTAGTTTTTCAGAGAGGTTTAAATTCAGTTACTGCCTTGATGTATATAATTGTTTTAGTATTCATTATACTAATGGCCTAAAAAGTTTGTTTCCCATTTTACCTTCTTCATATTCCTGTTACACCAGAATTCTTATGGCCATAGAAAAATATTTTATGTGAAATTTTGCAATCATGAGACCAATGAGTGAACATGTTTTCCAATTCATTATCATATTTTTATGACTAAAGAAGGAGAAAATTTTCATTACCGAAAAATATTCATTTTAAGAAAGAGACATTTAAACTTTATAAAAAAATAGCAAGTCGTATGATTAAAAATCAGTGTGCTCTGCTGTGAGACCATTGATTCTTAAGCAATGTGGTCTATACCATTACTTCCAAAATTACTCAGATGGGGGGAAAAACAAAATAAAACAAAACATTATTCTCACTGTTAGGCTATAGATACATTGCCTATGCTTGGCATAAAAAATTGCAACAGTTGCAGTGGTAAAGAAATCATATAGACATAAGAAAATTGTAAGCTAGGGAGAGTAGGTAAGATGCACTTAAAATATCTGCCAAAGTCTAATTAAGTGAGTCATTCATAGTCCAGATCCAGCAAATGTAAGACCAAAATACCTATGAATTTTTAAAAATTACTTTTCCACCTCCAATATTAGCTCATCTAAAATTCAATAGAGAATTAGCTTCCTTAGCTTTAAGCTAAACATAACCAAAAAAGTAGTTTTCATAATAAACTAAATTGATAAAGATTGAACATTTTCTTAACCTTTATCTATAGATCAGTTTGAAATAAAAATCTAGCCAAAAAAATTACAAAAGACTGAATTATCTTCACAAAACCTCCAAGTAATTCTTGCCAGAGACTTTTAAAAGTATACATTTTGGATCATTAATTTCTACAGAAAAGAATATCCCTTTTTTCCCATGAGCTATCAGAGATACCAGAACCTCTGACATACTTCAGGTACACTATTATATAGCTTTTATACTGAAGATAATTTTGTGTTCTCATATGCTCTAGTGATTTATAGAATAGTAAAAATGGTGACATGCTGGAATGGGGAAGGTGGTAAGATTTTTTTTTTTAAATGAGCACGATCGAACCTAATGCTAAGCATTGTTTTTCACTTTCAAAAAATTGTATCCAGTAGTATTTCATTAATCCAGCATCTCTGAGGAAACAGGTCTTCCACATAAATAAATTTTGCAGAAAATCCAACTGCATTCCTCTAAACTTCAATTTTTAAACCAGTTATTGGGAAATATTGTGAAAAGCTATCTCACACTTCTTTTTCTTCTTAAACAAAGAATAAAGAATACAATGATGTTTTTTTCCCCTAGATAACACAGGGTTATCATTGTGAACATCAATCTTTGTACTAGATTGCAATATAGTTTGTGTTATAGTCCTATAAGTACTAATGACTTTTGTAAGATTGCTATATTAAAACAGCTCAGATTGCTCTGATTTTGAAGTTTCATCTTTTCTATTTTCTGCTTTGCTATAGATTCTGCATTTTTGCCTTTATCTAATCTTTCTTTTTACATTTTCCTCTATCATATGGCCCTATTAGAAATTTTCCCCTATTTTGTTTAATATGAACTAGAGAATCTGAAAAGTACATTGGTTAGGGTTGTACCTAGAATAATAATAAATAAGATACATAAGGATCAGAAGGGGTGCTATGAATTTTTGTGTTTTAATTTTATTGAATGAACTTCACATTATTTCGTTTGAATATTCAAGATCCTGTTTTTTCTCAATAACTCTATCCCATCTCTAAACACTCAACTAAAGCTATATTGAGATATGTTCTACACTCAGGAAACAATTATATTAAGGATATTATTGCTATTTCTCTCCAAGAGAACCAATGAATATTAGCACTAATAAACATGTAGCACTAAACCAAGCACTAAACCATTTTCCTTCCCAATCAAATATGTGTAAGTAAATTTATGATATAATAAAACCCAAATATGAACTGTCTTATCTATTATCATTAATGGCTATAAAAAGAAATGCTTTGTAGCCATTATTTTCCTCTGTGACCATTACATTACCATGTCAGAAATTTCCTTTTGGAAAGAGGATATATTGAAGACCATAGGAACTCAGAAAGCTGTACAATTGGATCTTCAAAAATTCAATGCAGTAGTACAGCCAAGATGTATAATGAAACAATCACATCTAATAAGAAGCAAAACTTTCTAATTAGATAAAAGAATTCTGTCAATTTTTAGGAACCAAGACTGACAGAAAGATAGTTTGAGTTCAGTTAATTAAAAATCAATATTGGGCAAGTTGAGACTTTCCTCACCCTACATTAAAGTGAATATTATTTTTCAAACAGAACCCATCAAAACAAATATTTATACACATCAGTACCAGAACCATAAAATTATGTAAAACTAGCTTAAAACTAGGCACAATAACTAAGAAAACAAAAGAATTCTGAACAAAGATCCCCCTTTCTCCTTTAATCACCAAAACTTATAGCTAGATATCACTGTTCATGTGTTCAACAAGGTTAAAATCATTTAAGATATGACTAAGTAAAACTGTCATTTCCATGAAAATAATGTGAATAAAGGCTTACTACACCCTCTGATCATGAAGTTGTCCAGATGCAAATCAATGAACTCTTAATAATAACTGTTGCCTTACGTGGCCTGTCTCGATCATGGGGTTTTATTCAGTGCAAGTGGTATTAGAAGGGTCTCCAGAGCTCATAAGGGGCTCCATGTGGGACCTAATCACTAATAAATATTGGACCATTTGCATTTTCCGGGATATTCTTAAGATGAGAATTGATTTGCAACACTATCTGGTCTTAAGATGAAATGAATTTTACATTTTAAAATGAAATGTTGCTGTATTATTAAATGAAGACAACATTCCTAACTCATGGGCAGCAGAAAAGCAGGTAGCAGGGAAAATTTAGCCCTCTTGACTGTACTTTGCCAACCCTTTCCTTGGAAATTGTATACTTGTAATTCCCATTACAGGATATCCTACTTTTCATGTTCAAATATTGAGTATGTTTGGAATCCAATTAATTTTTTTTTCCCATAGTAAGAAGGATGCAGAAAAAAGTTTGAGGACCCTAAGTTCTTTCAGGTGTCTAAATAAAATGCACATATTCCCTCTGTATGGTTCACCTAGAGATTTCTGTCTGGATCTTCAGTTGGATCATTCAAGAGTTTCAGGAAACCCTAGAGAAAATTTTCTCTGTTCTAGGTTGTTATGAGGCTTTTATTGTAGCTCATGTAGAAAGGGGTGCCTGTAAATAGTTTTTGCTTCCCTGTTTGCTTCAGGGATTCCTGAAGAAAGTTTATATTGCCTCATAATTGTTTCAGAGAACTATAGGAAAATCCCAAATGCAACTATAGGTCTAAAACTAGGGAAGAATGCAATATATAAGGTAGAATGTGAAGTGTCTCAAACACTATCATGCCGCTCCAAATCCTAACCCTGATTTTAGGTTGATGCTAATTAGCATCTTGGAGGTAGAGGAAGATACCCATGATATTAGATTATATAGATTATACTTACATGTGCATATATTCATTTGTTCATTAAAGCATTCAACAAATATTTACAAAGCACCTACTTTGAAGAAGTCAGTAAGCCAAGTGCCGGGGATACAAAGAAGAAATATATATTCTTTTTTTTTCCTGAGGCAATTGGGGGTAAGGGACATGCCCAGGGTCACACAGCTAGGAAGTGTTAAGTGATGGGATCAAGATTTGAACTCAGGTCCTCCTGACTTCAGGGCTGGTGCTCTATGCACTGCACCACTTAGCTGCCCCAATGAAGAAATATAAAATCTTTCTCTTTAAGTAAGTTACAATCTAGTAAATGAATGTCTGAGAGATATTTTGTCAACCAAATGACTGACAGTGGTAATGGATATGAGTAGATTACAAATACTGTTACATGTATTAGAGAAGTTATATTATCATGTGATTTGGGAAGCAAATAAATTGCTCAAAATGAAAAACATTTCAGGTTGGAAAATGAATGAAAATACTACAAAGACTTCTCTTTTTATACGAATAGTAAAGAAAATGCTAATTTGAAATTCTTTGAGCCCAGACAACAATAATGTAAGACAACTTTGCTTCATAACTTTTCCTTAAATTGTGTTCAGAACAAGAGTGCTTGATTGGAATCAAAGCACATCTGTTTGAATCCTGCCTCTATCACTTAACTACTTATGTGACATTGGGCAAATCGTCCATTTCTGGGTTTCAGTTCCCTTATTAAACTGAATTGATTGATAATGATCAACTGTGATGAATAATGAGTGAGTCAGGCAAATTCCAATAGACCTGTGATGGAGAGAGCAATCTGCAGGCAGAAAGGACTGAATGTGGATCGCATCATAGTATTTTCATCTTTTTTGTTCTTATTTGCTTGATTTTTAATCTCATTTCCCCCCTTTTTGATCTGGTTTTTCTTGTGCACTAGGACAAATGCCAAAATATGTTTAAAATTGCACATTTTTTTAGAGATACATACAGGGTGAAGGTAAAAGGCTGGAGCAGAACCTATTATGCTTCAGGTGAACAAAAAAAGCAGGGGTAGCAATCATGATCTCAGACCAAGTAAAAGCAAAGATAGACTTAATGAAAAGAGACAAAGAAGGAAACTATATCTTCCTAAAGGGTACCATAGATGATGAAGCAATATCAATACTAAACATATATGCACCAAGTGGTATAGCATGGAAATTCCTAGAGTAAAAATTCAGAGAGATGCAAGAAGAAATAGACAGCAAAACTATAATAGTGGGGGATCTCAACCTCCCTCTCTCAGAACTAGATAAATCAAACCACAAAATAAATAAGAAAGAAGTTAAGGAGGTAAACAAAATGTTAGAAAAGTTAGGTATGATAGATCTTTGGAGGAAATTAAATGGAGACAGAAAGGACTTTACTTTTTTCTCAGCAGTCCATGGAACTTATACAAAAATTGACCATGTGTTAGGACACAAAAACTTCAAAATCAAATGCAGGAAGGCAGAAATAATAAATGTATTTTTTTCAGATCGTGACGGAATAAAAATCACATGCAATATAAGGCCAGGAGAAAATAGACCAAAAAGCAATTGGAAACTGAATAATTTTATCCTAAAGAACGAATGGGTGAAACAACAAATTACAGACACAATTACTAATTTCATCCAAGAGAATGACAATAATGAGACAAC
>JAJPUD010004220.1:83605-159913 GCA_023553655.1 Myrmecobius fasciatus | reverse complement strand
AAAATTTGTAACGGAAAGCTATGTAAGGGTTATTGTTGAAGAATTACCCACACATATGTTTTGCAAATAAAATTAAATTAAAAAAAAAGAATAATTAGGTTAGGTTCTCTTTGCATAATAGATTGGTGTTAATGTTATTGTTGCTAATCAAGATTAAAGAGGAATAAAAAAGCAAAAATAAAAATATAAAGTTCTCTAGAAAGAAATTAATGCTTCAGAAACAAATACTCTGAAAAAAAAAACAGCCATAGGAAATAAACAATTTGCCAAGATAATTAAACCATGAGAACAAATTGCAATAATAAAGGGATACTCATTATTCCAGCAAGTGTGGATGGCAAAAATAATTTTTCAGTGACCTACAGTTAGTAAACCTAGGTTTATATTTCTACTAGTAACAAATAATAGCTATGCATGCATGAGATGGAAGTTAGATAACACCAAAAGCCATTTTCCAATAGATAAATATCAAAGGAGATGAAGTTTTCAAAAGAAAAATTGCAAACTATCAAAAATTCTATGAAGGATTGCTCCAAATCACTAAGAGAAATGTAAATTAAACCAACTTTGAGATTTCACATTGTACTCAATAAATTGTCAGAAGTGACAAAAATAGAAATAAGTCATGATGGAAAGGCCATAGGAATCATAAGAAACTTCAAATGTGTGAAATTCAGAGAAAAATAGAAAGATCAGCATGAGTTGAAATAGAATAAAATAAGAAAACAATAACGACAGAGACAATAATAGAAATGAGAAGAATACAGAAATGAAGCTGACTCTGAATAACTGCAATTATCAGTGTCAGCCCTTGATAAAATATGAATATCTATCTCCTTCCATTGATAGGAAAATGAGATTATGGATATGGAATAATGAATATATTCAACAGGTATGGTCATTGTGTCGGTTGATTTTGCTTAGTTGTTTTTATACTTTAAAAAGGAAAACTCATCTGGGGTAGAGAGAGGTAAAAAGAGTATATCAAAAACAATTATCATATACAAATTTAAAATATTGGTAAATTTTTTAAGTTTAAGTTGGTCTTCCTAGATAAAGTAAAAATGCTATAGTGATTTTGAATTACCCAATTTGTTAGGAAAAATGAAGAGTTTTTTTAAAAAAAAAATATGTGGAATACTTCAAAGACAGGGAAAAAAGATAAATAAATCTGGTGACTCAAGGACTGATTCTAGCTTGTCAGAAATTGAAAGGGTAGAAAAATTTGGAACAGAATAGAAAAAGAAGAAATAAAAGAAGGAAGAATAACTTTTAGAGCTGTATTATTGGGTATGAAGTTCATGTACAAAAGTTTGAGCTGGAAGCTTTAGGTATAAAGCAGTTTATTGTTCTAGAGGGAGTAATAATATAGCTTCACAAATGCCACCAAGGAGAGCTCAGCTAACAATGGTCATGAAGAGGGTGCTAGGTCATATTGAAGGGTAATTAGGAAATGATTTGTTAGCCCAGGAAAAGTAGCTGTATTCCTGGGGCATGTCCCTAGGATATCATAGAATAACTCTGACTTTTGTTATACCTGACAACAATTGCACGGTACTAGTGATTCATGAGGTAACAAATTATATCACTATAAGGAAGTTAGAAAGAATTGCTTGGGTTTAATAGTTTGAAAAAGGTAATTGAAGATTTAAAGATACACGGGTTGCTTTCACCATTTTTTTCAATTGAAGTTAGGGATTTCAGAAAAAAAGGAGGGGGAGAACTGAGTAACTGGTTAGGGGAGCTGGACTTTATTTGCTGGACCATCATTTGTATTATAGATATCTATAATATCTAAGTACCCAAAGCATTAAAGAACCCAAAAGTTTCAGAAGGAGAGCATAATTAAATGGATTGAGAACTAGTTGAAAAACCAAACATAAAGAGCTATGTTTTATTGATGTCAACTAGCAAAAAGGTACTCTCTGAAGTATCCCAGGAAGCTATCTTTAACTCTGTAGTACATATTACTAACACTACGCAGGGAAACAGGGAGAAATGGTTTACTTGTCTTGATAAAATGAAATTAATTAAGCTTAGGAAAATTATATAATAAGAATATGAATGCAGAATCTTTAGAAAGCAGTTTATCTGGCGGGGGGAAGGAATCTAAGGATTTTTGTGTGGTCTACAAGCTCTGTCAGAGTTATCTGGTTACATGGCACTTAAAAAACTTAAGGTGATTTTCAGTTGCAATGTAGAGTTAAAATGTATAAAGTAAGAGAGATGATGATTCCATTGTATAGGTTTATATCTGTTATACCTGTTAGTTGATAGAATGAAGCTAGTTTTGCTTCTTTTTATGAGTTCTAGGCTACACTGTACTAAAATAACTGTGCTTCCAGGCTTAATCTGATACCAAAATGATAAACATCTACAAAGAGGGGAAGCTACCAGACTTTCAAAGGAAAGGAGAATTATCTCCGATTGGAAATAGAACATGTCAGAGCTCTCATAAAGTTATATCTATGAGTGGTTACTAAATGTAGGACAGGGATAAGATAAAATGGTCCTGCCTCAAAAAAAACACTTTAATTCTAGATGCTTTTCTTTAGAAAGACAATGATAAGATTGCATCTAGAGAAATGTACCTTCAGTATATGTCATATGGAGATAGATTAAAAACTAGGAGTTTTCTTAACTGAGAAAAAATAAGTTTTTGGGTAGAGAAGAAACAAGAAGACATTATAGCTGTCTTCAAGAATTTAAAGAGTCATCATGTAAAAAAAGAAACTAGATTTATTATTGAACCTAGAGAGCAAAACTAAGAATAGTGTTTCAGAGAAGTAGCTTTAGAAACAACATATTGGCAAATTTTATAACAATTTAAATTATTGCCAAAACAAAATGAAATGCCTTGTAAGATAATAGAAACATTTGGCAAATTCAGCACCAAGATGACAGAATTAAAGCATAGTCAGTCAGCCTCTGCACCAAATCCCTCCAAATCCTCTTAAATAATGACATTAAGCAAATATTAGAGCATCAGAACCCACAAAAAGAAGGAGTGAAGCAATTGTGCAGTCTAGGACAACTAGGAAGATGGAAAGAAAATGTTTATCACTTTAGGATGAGAATGGAGCATAGTCCAGAACAGGCCAAGCATAGCCCCAACCCCAGCAAACATAGACATAAAGATGACTGAATCAGTGGCTGCAGTGGGAATTTATAATTTTTATCCCAGAGACAGCAAGGAAAAGTTAGAACAATCTCAGAAAAATGTTTGTCTTATGTATGTGAGTGGATAACAATCCAGCACAGACCATCCCAGCACATCAGTGTGCTCCAGTTAAACAAACATTGAGAGCTCTCAGCCCACAGATGTCAAGAAAGCCAAATAACTGGCCACAAGGAGATCACAAGTTACAATGAAACTAAGATCCTCACCAGTTCCAGGGAAGGAAAAAAAGTTGTTATTTTTCATAGACTACAGTTAAGACCATAAGGGGAGTAAATACACATTTCCTTAAAGCATACCACCTTAAAGAAACTGAAAATTTACAGATATCTAGAAGGATTTCTGAAAATAGCTGCACAAATCCCTGAACTTGAAACAGTACACCCTCCATCCTGGCTCTAATCCTACTTTAACAAAGTCAAGTAATAGGTTGTGAAAATGCAAAAACAACAGAAAAAAAATACTGACAGTAGAAAATTACTATGGTGATTAGGAAGATCAAAATACACTGTCAGAAGATAACAAAGTCAAAGATTCTACTTTCAAAACCAATGAAAATATAAGTGATTTTAGGTCCTGGAAGAATTCAAAAAGTATTTTAAAAATAAAGTAAGCTAGATGGAGGAAAAAATTGGGAAGAGAAATGAGAGTGATATAAGAAAAAATTTTTAAAAAGTAAGACTTTGGTAAAGACAAAAAAAATACTGAAAAAATAATATCTTTAAAAATAGACTAGGATAAATGGTAAAGAAATACAAAAAGCTCTGAGGAGAAGAATATCTTAAAAATCAGAATTGGCCAAATTGGCAGGGAATGGGTGTGGAATCCACCAAAAAAAAACACCTTTAGTGCTCCAAATCACTATTGATCAGAGAAATGCAAATCAAGACAACCCTGAGGTACCACTTCATACCTGTCAGATTGGCTAAAATGACAGGAAAAGTTAATGATAAATGTTGGAGGGGATGTGGGAGGGCTGGGACACTGATGCATTGTTGGTGGAGCTGTGAACGGATACAGCCATTCTGGAGAACAATTTGGAGCTACGCTCAAAAAGTTATCAAACTGTGCATACCCTTTGACCCAGCAGCATTTCTATTGGGCTTATATACCAAAGAAATCATAAAGGAAGGAAAGGGCCCCACATGTGCAAGAATGTTTGTGGCAGCCCTTTTTGTAGTGGCTAGACACTGGAAATTGAATAGATGCCCTTCAATTGGAGAATGGCTCAATAAATTATGGTATATGAATATTATGGAATATTATTGTTCTGTAAGAAATGACCAGCAAGTTGATTTCAGAGAGGCTTGGAGAGACTTACATGAACTGATGCTGCATGAAATGAGCAGAACCAGGAGATCATTATACACGGCAACAACAGTACTATATGATGATCAATTCTGATGGACATGGCTCTCTTCAACAATGAAATGTTTCAAACCACCTCCAATTGTTCACTGAAGAAAGCCATATACACCCAGAGAGAGGGATGTGAAATGTGGACCACAACATAACATTCTCATACTCCTTGATTGATGTTTGCTTACATTGTGTTTCCTTTATCTGATATATTTTTTGTGTAGATAAGATTTTTCTTGCACAACAATGATAAGTTTGGAAATAAGTATACATATATTCGATTTGCCAATATATTAACATAATTAACATGTAGTGGATATCCTGCCATCTAGGGGAGGGGTGGGGAGCTGGGGGGAAAAATTTGTAACAGAAATGTATGTAAGGGTTATTGTTGAAGAATTACCACACATATGTTATGCAAATAAAAGTAAAAAAATGTTTAAAAAAAAACACCTTTAAAAGTACAATTGGCCAAATGGAAAAAGGAGTAAAAAAGCTAAATGGAAAAAAAATCATTAAAGCTTAGAATTGAGCAAACAGAAGCTAATGACTTTATGAGAAATAAAGAAACAATAAAGCAAAAACAAAAGAATGGAAAATTTAAAAAAAAAAAACGATGTAAAATACCTCATTGGAAAAACAACTAACCTGGAAAATAGATCCAGGTGAAATAATTTCAAATCATTGGAATAATAAAAACGATGATCAAAAAAGAATCCTTGACATCTTCTTTCAAGGCATTCTCAATAAAACCTGGCCTGATATTCTGGAAACAGAGGGCAAAAAAATTTTGAAAGAATACACTGGTTACTTTCTGAAAAAGATCTCAAAAACAAAATTCCCAGGAAAATCATAGCTGAATTCCAGAGCTCCCAGGTTAAGGAGAAAATATTGCAAGCAATCAGAAAGAAACAATTCAAGTACTATGGAGACACAGTCAGGATAACATATGATTTAGCACCTTCTAATTAAAGGATGGGTCTTGGAATATGATATTTCAGAGGGCAAATGAATTAAAATTACAAAGAAGAATCAATTACCCAGTGAAACTAAATATAGTCCCTCAAGGGGGAAATGCAGATATTTAATGAAATAAAGGACTTTCAGGCATTCTTGATGAAAAGACGAGATTTAAATAGATTATTTGATTTTCAAATACAAGACCCAGGAGGAGCATAAAAAAGGTAAACAGGAAAGGGAAATCATAAGAACTTAATAAGGTTAAATTGCTTATATTCATACATATAACTTTTAAGAACTTTCTCATTACTACAGCAGTTGGACACAAGTATTAGTTGAATGTGAAGGGAAGATATCTTGAAAATAAAATTAATGTGTGGAGAGGAATGTCCTGGAAATGTGGGAAAGGGAGAGGTATAATTAGGTAAATTATCACATATAAAAGAAACAAGGAAAAGTTTATATAGTAAAGGGGAAGATGGGGGGATTTAAGAATAAGTGAGTGTATGTAACTCTCATCAGAACTGGCTCAAAGGGGAAATAAACATATATATTCAATTGGGTATAAAAATCTATTTTATCCAAGAGAATAGTATAAGAAGAAGAAGATAAAAGGGTGGTGATTAAAGGGAAGGCAAATTGAGGGAGAAGGTAGTCAGAAGCAAAACACTTGAGGAGGGCCAGGTGAAAAAAGATAGGAAATAAAATACACACAAGGGAAATATAGTAAGCAAGTGTAATTGTGGAAAAAAAAAATTGAAGCAAGCTTTTCTGATGAAGGACTCATTTCTGAAACATATATACAATTGAGTCAAATTTATAAAAATAAGAGCCATTCCCTAATTGATAGATTATCAAAAAATAAAAAGTTTTCTTATGAAGTAATCACAGCTATCTATAGCCATAAAAATATTCTAACTCAGCATCAATTGGCAAAATTCAAATCAAAACAATTCTGAAGTACTACCACATATTACTAGATAAGCTAATAGGACAGAAAAGTAAAATGACAAATATTGGAGGAGATGTGGGCAAAATGAGACATCAGTGGATTGTTAGTAGAGTTGTAAACTGATTTAATCATTCTGTAGAGTAATTTGGAACTATATATATATATATATATATTCCTTGTATATATATATATATATATATATATATATACACACATATATATATATACACACATATATATATATACAAGGAATACTTAGGAATATTTATAGTAGTTTTTTTTTCTGGGTGCAAAGAATTGGAAATTGAGGGGCTACTCATCAATGGAATGGTTGAATAGTGTGTGGTATGTAATTGTGATGGAATAATATTGTCCTATAAGAAATGATCAGCAAAATGGTCTCAGAAAAACTTAGAATTCCATAGGCTTATGCAAAGGAAAATGTATTATGTACAAAATAACAATACTGTTTAGGAATTACCCATACATATGTTTTGCAAATAAAAAGTATTAATTAAAATAAATAAATAAAAAATAAAAAAAAATAACAATACTGTGAGATGATTAGCTATGACTGACATAATTAGTCTCACTAATACAATGATCTAAGGCAACTCTGAGGGAATTATGATGAAAAATGCTATTCATAACCAGAGAAAAACTGATAGTGTCTAAATACCTATTGAAATATGCTTTTTAAAAATGTTCTTTATTTTTCTTGAGAAGTGTTCTTTTGGTCAGTTTTCTTTCATAATATGACTATTATGGAAATGTTTTGCCTGATTATACATGTGTAACCTATATTGAATTGCTTTCATTGCCAATGAGGAGGGGTGGAGAGGGAGAAAGGGAAAGAATATTGAACTCAATGTTTTAAAATCAAATGTTAAAAACTGATCTTACATGTAACTGAGAAAAAATAAAATACTAAATTAAAAAAAATTATTATAGAATCACTTTCAGTGGCAGCCTTTATTTTAAGTTGAGAATGCAAGTGGAGGGTATTGCAGAGTGGATATACATTCAACAATATGTTAGACTAGGCAACTTCAGAATTCCCTTCTAGGTACAAGATTCTACATTTCTATAATTCAATAACTTTGAAAGAGTGAAAAGAAAAAAATACATGATAATTTTGTTGTATATTTGAAAGAAATAGCAAGCTACACATAATAGATTTGAAGTTTCATGTATAATCATCTTTTTACTGTACTATGTTATAAAAAATTATTGTTTTATCCAAAAAAATAAAAGCAATTATTAAAGTCAGAATATAGTTAAGTAGTAAGATATAAGTTAGAACTTAGAAGACAATAGAAGGTTTAATGGTAGAGTTCAAAGAGATTAAGGATGAGTAAAGAGGTAAATGATAAAGCTTCAAGAACATGCAGATTCAAATACTAGGCAGATGGAAAAATCTAGCACTCATTCACATTTTCAGAAATATTGTATTAAATGACTTCCAGATCATCTAAGTAGTGATCAAACATGTTACTGTTACCATCCTATGTGTTTATTGGGTTCTGTTTAAGGACATTAATGTTAACAGTTTTTCTGCCTGACCTCCCAGAGGTCATCTGAAATATCATTCAATGAAATAAAATAAGATCTAGGA
Organism: Myrmecobius fasciatus; assembly: GCA_023553655.1. Classification (NCBI taxonomy): domain Eukaryota; kingdom Metazoa; phylum Chordata; class Mammalia; order Dasyuromorphia; family Myrmecobiidae; genus Myrmecobius; species Myrmecobius fasciatus. The sequence continues at coordinate 151,849 of JAJPUD010004220.1, read as the reverse complement.
AAATCATTTATTTTCTATAATCATAGAAAAAATCCAGAAAATAGTCCAAACTGAAGAGAAATTCCTTTATCAATGGTGAGAATCTTAGATGTTCCTGTTGGTGGTCAACATTACCCTTGTTAAAAAAGCCTTGAAACCCCATGGAATCTCCTGGAAGAAATCCATTAACCTCTAAGGAATTATTTCTGATTTTCCACATAGGCTATGGGAAGGATGTAGTGAGAGAAAGGTAGACACAAGTAGTTACATATAGTATGAAAAAGAACAGGCACTCATTGCAGAATGCAAGCTTATATAATTGATGACAACTTCAGAAGCATTTCTTATTACCTGTGTGTCTTTTGTCTCTCAGAGGCCATGAAGTAACCCCACCAGATCTTCTGTGACAGTAAGAACAATGAAAATCATTTGTGGATGAAACTGGGAAGGGCCAGCTCTCTAATAATATCAAGCTCGCAAAGCTTGCATCTTACTTTGTGTGTTACCATAGAATATGTTTGTTAGGATGCATTGCAAGTCTCCTAGGGATACAGTACTATGTCATGGTCTATGAGGGCTCTTCTTGGCTACTTAGAAGTTTTCCTTTACCACCAACTTCATCACCCCCCAAAAGACAATTACAATCATGCCTGAAATGGTTTCATTTCACATAGATATGCTTCCATCCAGCAATTTATTGCCATATGTGCCCAAGGAATTGATTAAGATCCATTGAAAAGGGAAATGTTTGCAAGAGCAACAATGTGTTAATGGGCACATTATCACTTGATAATTTGGAAATGTCATGTGCTAACTAGTGGTGTTTGGCCCATGCTGCTGATCTCAGCAGATGTGGGCAGTGATTCTTCCATTAAATCTGCAATTCATTCCTGTCACTCAGTTACTCAGTGAAATGGAATTCATAATTGAAATGCTGATGCAACTTTGTCCTTAGCTATATCACAGCAAATGGCAACATTATGGGTAGTGACAAATCAAAAAGAATCAGACGGCTGCATGCTAATTAGTAAGGTGCACACAAGTTCCTCATCTCCATTTTAGAGAAGGAAGTTAGAAGCAAGTGCCATGAGTGAAAGAGTACATTGATACCCTTCCCCTTTTCTTTCACCGTACTCTGAGTGGAGAGATAACTAACTTCCTCTTACTAAACACCACATTGATATAGCCAATTCTGGCTCTGGGCAAATAAATAGGCAAATTCCTTAGTAGTGTGATTTTCAGGCTCTAAATAAGCCTCCCTGCCACCCAAAATATTACCTTCATGAAGTTAAAGAGAGCAAGACATAGAATTAGAGAATCCTGGGTTAATTTTGCATAGACCTCTGTAAGCTAAGAACAATTATTTAACCTCTCTGAGCCTCAGTTAATTTGTAAAGTTCTCATGTTGTACTATATGATCTCTGAGATCCCTTCTGGCTTTTATGATTTCCACCCAAAGTGACAGAAATTACAGAGTAATTCCTTTGAGTATTAAGGTCTTCAAAAAGACCTTACATTTTGGGGAAAAAGACCTTTAGATAATGCTTCTTACTATTTATAATTTAAGCTACAGTTGAGGTTACTGCAAATGGCTTGTTATTCCTATTGTATGGTTGACTATCCAGCAAAGTCCTTTGGGTAAAGCAGACAGGAGATGCTGGTAAGAGTCAAGATAAAGAGCAAGGGACATAAAGAGGTGTCAGACACCAAAACTTGAATAATTTTGTTTCTCAGAAACAACTAATGATCTAATGCTTTAAAAATTGTGTTAGAAAATTTTGTTTTAGTTCAAATTTATAAAAGTTTTTTTTAAGGTTGTAAGACATTTTCCTTTTAAATGAATAATATAAGAAAGTTTATCACCATTTTACAAAAAAAGAAACTGAGTCTCAGAAAAGTTAAGTGCTTTGCCCAGGTTCACATGGCTAATGAGTATCAGAGTTGGAAAGATGACCTTCTACAGTAGATAGTACAAGTAAGAGCATTCCAGCTTTACTGATAAGGAAACTAAGGCCCAGAGAAGTTCTATGACTTTCCTAGGATCAATACTACCTGGAAAGTATCAGAGACAAGATTTGATTCTTTGTTTTCTGATTCCTAGTCCAGTGTTCAAGTATGGAAGTTTTAAAAGTTATAATCATGAAGCTAAGATGTATTTCTGAAAATATATCCTCCTGAAGTGTTTCTTGTCATTTAGGGTTTTTTTTAATTTGCTTTGTGTTTTAAGAAAGTAAAAGTTAACAATCTTTTGCATGAGAAAATATTTTATCATTCCATTCAGATTAAGGATTTATTTTGGCCTTTTAGGAACCTTCTTTTAAAATACCTGACATAGCTCTCCAAAATTGGACTGGATATTATAGGAAATGTTGGGTTCCTCTACTTTGTAAGTCTTCAAGGAAAGTTCAGATAGCCATTTGTCAAATGTATTGTAAAGTAGATCCTTGATCAGTTATACTGTGGGCTAAAAGACCTCTGAGGTCCCTTCCAAGTAAAATGCTGAAGTTAGATATGAATCTGTTATCTCAAAAAAATGTCTACAATCCATTCAAGAGAGCAAGGGCAAAACACATTTGTTCCTCTTCAGGAACAAATAATCTAGGAGCCCATGGTTAAATTGTTTAAAATTAGAACACATCAGCACAGCTCATCGATTCCAGCTAATTCAAGAGACTTATCACCCTTCTCACTTTTAACCTTTGGTATTTTCAATCTATATTGGCCTTGTGATCTTAAAGTATAAGTGCAATCTGACATTGACTGATAAGACATTTGCCATCCCCAGGCTCTTAGGCTCTTTCTCTTATAATAAGAAGATAAAACAATCTGGAAAGTTGCCTGGCATCCAGAAATCAGAAATAATTCTTGTGCTTGATAGACAGTCAAAAGGTTCTTTATCATGAATAGAAGGAAAAAATGTAAAAATACCAAAGAAAAGCAGCATGGTATGGAAGGTGGGGATGACCCTGACCTCCACAAAGATTAGATTCAAGTCATCCTTCTGACTTACACTAGCTTTGTGACAATAAAGTCCCACTGCCTCACTGGTCCCAGGTAACTCCAAAAGATGCCATATTACAAAAGAATCACTAGACATAGACTAGAGCATCAAAGGACTTCAGAGGCCATAAACGCTAGAATTATACTTTTATACAGAAAGTAACTTGGGCCCAGGGAAATTAAGTGACTTTTTTGACATCACAAAAGATGCAGAATATGTAACCTGGCAGTCTGACTCCACACTAAACAGACTTTTTCATTGTGCTTTGTTATCTTTTGTACCAGTGGAGGTACATTTCAGCAGGTGGAGATGGGGGGAGAGACAGACAGAGACAAAGGCAGAGAGACAGAGACAGAGAAACAGAGAAAGATGAAAAAAGAAAGAGAAAGACAGAAAGAGAGAGAAACAGACACGGACATAGACAGAAGAGAGAAAGAGAGTAAAATAGACAGAAGCAGAGAAAAAGACAGAGAGACACAGACAGAAGAGAGAAAAAGACAGAGAAGACAGAGAATAAAACAGACAGAGACAGCGGGAGACTAGAGACAGAAAGGCAGAGACAGACAGAGAGAGAATAATTTACAGACAGACAGACAGAGAGAGAGAGAGAGAGAGAGAGAGAGAGAGAGAGAGAGAATGATACAGAAAGAAAGAAATAGAGTCACAGAGAGAAACAGACAAAGACAGAGAGAAAGGGATGGAGAATAAAACAGAGAGACAGAGGGAGAGGGAGACAGTGACAGAAAAACAGAGAAAGAGACAGAGAATGAGACAGAAAGATGGTGAGACACAGAGAGAGACACAATGAAATAGAGAGACAGAGAGGCACAGAGAATGAAATAGAGAAGCAGAAAGATACACACAGGGAAAACTAGAGACAGACACACAGAGGTAAAGGGAGGAACAGGGAGAGGAAGACTATAAGCCATTTACAAGCTGGAATCATTTTATTCTTTTTATAGTATTTGTATCCTCATTTTCTATCATAGTACCTAGCACATAATATGCAATTAATGTGTATTGATTGATTAAAAGTCAATAGAGATGAAAGAGATAGAGGTTTGTATAGTTATGAAAATATACAGATATGTATATCCTTGAAGTTACCACTTAATGAATAGCATCATCACAGTGTGTTGAAGGAACAAATCTCCTTTGATTTTTGTTTTTTGTTTTGTTTTTCACAAAATTAGAACTCATTCTATTTTTGCTTTCAAACAGTTGGGCTGGAAAAAAAAGTAAATGGCAGGAGGTGGTTAGAAGAACATGAGGGTGATGGAGGCAGTAAGCAATATATTATCAGTCAGGCTGAGAGACAGAGTAGTAGTACCTTGTTGGAATAAGTTTTTTTCTTATTTGTTTTTCCAAAGAAAAGACATCTTCAGGAGCAGCATTGCCCTAAATGGTGTTTAGTACTTCAATCCACATGCTTGTCTCATCCTTCTCCTCAATCCCTAATCAGAAGCAAACAAAAGTAGTTAGGAGCTTGAAAAAAATCTCCTCTGTGGGTGGCCTCTTGCAGCAGAACTCATGGGGTGTTTACAGCAGAGAAGAGCACGCATTAAATTCGACAGGGTCTCAGCAGGAAACTGCTCTATGAGGTTGCTGTGTGACACCAGGGATCATGCCTCTTTGGAAACAAGCGAGGCAATTATTGCAAATAATTATTCTAGGAACAAAGCATTTTTTGAGCAATCTAAGGAAATTTTTAAGCTTGGGATGTTTGGCAACAACAATGCCAAAGAATGTACAAAATGTCATGAGGTCAAATTATATAGCTTCAGGCTTAAAAAGGAAAAAAATAAGGAATAATTTGGGACCTGAGTTCTGAAGAAATAAAAATGCAGTAGTTCATAGTAGAATAACTGCACTAACTAAATTTATCTCTCAAAGTCCTCCATTTGAGAACTGATAGTGCACTGCTTCTAAAATATAAATGAGATATATAATCATAACTACAAATAGAAAAAATGGATTTGGGTAAAAATTATATTCAATTAACAAAATGCTCAATTTACAAACTACTTGTATATGAAAATACACTGAAATAGATCTGAACTTCCATTCCTCACTTATGAGGGTAAATAAAGGAAGGAAGGAAGGAAGGAAGGAAGAAAGGAAGGAAGGAAGGAAGGAAGGAAGGAAGGAAGGAAGGAAGGAAGGAAGGAAGAGAGGGATGGAGGAAGAAAGAAAAAATGAAGGAAAGAAGAGGTAAAAGTAGAGAAGGAGAAGGAAAGGGAGGGAAAGAGAGAAGGAAAGAAAAAAGGAAGAAAGAAAAAAGATAAAAAAAGAAATTTGAGATACTTAAGAGATACTCAGTATTGCAGTAATGTGCCCTTGAAGATAGTAGACACAGTAAATATTTATTGAATCAATTATGTTGAAGTGTAGACAGTTAACAAGTTACTGGTACCCAATCATATCTATGCTCTCTATAGCTTTTCTGATGTTACATGTTACATAAGCAATAACCATTTCCTTTCCATGAGGGAATGTGGGTCAAAATGAAATACACAATATGTTTACACTTAGAAATGAATTGGAACTAAAGATGATTTTTTGCAATTAAATATGTTTGAATGCCATGGAAATCGATCATCGATCAATCATTTTTTATGATTCTTCATGATCAAATTGGGGTTTTCTTGGCAAAGGTACTGGAATAATTTTCCATTTCCTTCTCCAACTGCTTCTATAGATGAGGAAAGCAAGACAAACAGAGGTAAGTAACTTGCCCAGGATCATACAACTAATAAGTTCCTGAGACTAGATTTGAACTCAGGAAGATAAGACTTTCTGACTCCAGGCCAGATATTCTATCCACTGTGCAACCTAGCTGCTCCTATCAAGAAAAGACAAGCCTGAATTTTCTACATTAGACAAAAATTTAATTTTGTTTTTGTTTTTTTTTTCATGGAGAACTGCTTAAGGAATAATGAATCAATCCATCTATTAGTATTTATTGAGTGACTATCACCTGTTAAGCTCCATGCTTGGAATTAAAAAAAGAAAAAGAAAAATTAAACAGTACTTGTCCTAAAAATGCTTGCATTATGGGAATTATAAAAAAAAAAGTCATTTTAAGAAGAGCAGTAAAAAAAGTGAACCTTTCCTAGGTAGATATGATGTTTATCTATTAAAATGTTGTTGGCCAACCTGGGTAACAGATCAGCATTTACAATATTGTTTCTAGAATAAAGCACACTTCAAGCCTAAACAACCAACAAACATATGTAGAATATCTTGGAAGTTTATAAATTGAAGATTTCCTGTTTAGTGAATCATAAAAGAACAGAAAAGAGCTAAATGGCACACTGGATAGAGCAAAAGCTTTGAAGTCTGGAGAATCAGAGTTCAAATCTAGTCTCAGACACTTAACACTTTCTAGCTGCCTGTCACTTAACCCCAATTGCCTCAGGAAAAAAAAAAAACAGAGAGTAGAGGAAATGAGACAGTATAATTGTATGCTGACAAAGAAGTGCTTTAATGGTTCTTTTAGGTGACAGATAGATATACTGAAAAGTATACTACTATTTGGAGTCCAATGTCATAAGGTCAAATCCCATTTTGCCTTTTATTGTTATGTAACAACAAGAATAATAGAAATAATAATAACTAATTTTTTATTTAGCAAGATGACTCCATGTAGCATAAAGTACCATATGGCTTGCAGCTAGGCAATGATAGACATATCTCCATCCACCTTTCTTCAAGTAAGACTTTAATTTCTTTCATGAGGGGAAGCCAGAGGTGAAGGGCAGAAGCTGATACTTCTGCTCTCCTCAGAGAGAAAGTAATTATTGGCTAGAAATATATTCATATGTTCTCCTTTTAAATATAATTAGTCTAGTGGATGTAGCTTTCAGGTTCAAGATTCAAGATATAGATTATAGACATACATATACATATATTACTATGTGGACATATGAAACACACATACCTATAGATAGTCATTACCCACATATCACCAAGGCTTGATTCTTTTTCTTTTAAATCCTAGTTCTACAATGAACATATCCAACAAGTAGCAAAGGAATTCATTTGTTCAAGTTTATAGAAAAAAAAAAGAAATTAGAGAAAGAATATTTATAAGAATTTATACGGGCAGTACAAAGTGAAGGAGCTCCCTCATTGTTAGGAAGATTTTTTGTGTGTGTCCCCATGGACCATAGCACAATGGACCCTTCTATCTTCCACTATTTCTTAAAATCTTTCCAAGTTCATATTTCCATGACATTCTCTATCCATTTTATCATCTGCTGTCCCCTTTTCCTTTAGTTACCTATCTTTTCCAATATTAAGATATTTTCCAGTGCATTCTACCTTCTCATTATGTAGCCCAAATATTTAAAATTCAGGTTCAGTGTTTGACTAAATAATAATATATTTTGAATAAATAATCTGAATTAATTTAAGTATTAACTAATTTGATCTCCTTGCTGGCCAAGAGATTATCCAAAATCTTTTCCAACCCCACAACTTGAAAGCATGGATTTTATTGTACTTTCACAGTCATGCATTGTCCTTGGGGGAAAAACAAAACAAAACATAGCTTTGATTATGGCAAGGTGATGCCTCTGCTTTTTAATATGCTGTCCAGATTTACCACAGTTTTCCTTCCAAGTAGCAAGTGTCTTTTAATTTTATAAATGTAGTCACCCTACAATGCTCTTTGAGCCCAAGAATATAAAATCTGACACATTTTTCAATTTCTTCTCCCTTTTTTTGGCCAAGAAATGATTGAAGCAGTTACCGGAATCTTAGCTTTTGCTTTGTTTTTTCTTGTGTTTGGGGGGGTGGGGTGGGGGAGTTATGTAATTCAAATCAACTAAGAGATTCCTCAAAGTCCCTAGATCTGGGGATGGGGACATGATGAAAAATTATACGTCCTCCCAAAGACATATTCTCCAACTACCTGAAGTGGAGTTAGCTCCATATGTCCTCCTCCTTCTTTCCAGTTTTCTTGCAACTGAAAGCCAGATATGCCTTAAACAACAGAGAAGCATAAATCCCAGTGCTCTCCTCTTCCTTGTTCTCATCAACTTGTCCCTCTGTGTTCCTCACTCCTGGATCTTCACCACCAAGGAGAGTCCTATTCCAATGGACTTTGGGACCAGATTTGGATTACATGCACATAGAAATTCAATTCTACAAAGAGTTTATATATACATATATATATATATATATATATATATATATATATATAGTTTTTTCTCAACTATACAATGAGTTAATGTAGATGGCTTTTAGCTTCCTTCTTTCTCGAACTCTTTTATTCTACTCTCTTAACTGGAAATTCCAGAATTTGCTTGATGAAATCTTCAGATTTCTCATAACCTGTTTGAATCTGTCAAACCATGTAACCATTTTGCTAAACCATGTAACTATCTTACTAGACAGAGACAGAGACAGAGAGACAGAGAAACAGAGAGAGACAGAGACAGAGACAAAAAGAGAAAGAGAGAGAATGAGAATAGCAATGTAAGTGGTGAAGGAAAAATGCATCTATGCTATTCAAAGCAAAGAGCTTCTGACAGGAAGTCAGGACATTCATCCAGTTTTGAGTCTAGGCACTACAATGAATGGCTATGTTAAATTTGATATCTCAAATAATTGTTGTAGATTTTATTTTCTTCACATTTAAAATAATTATTTCCAATTATTTTATTAAAAACCAATCTCCAAAGACAAAGATCAGGCTTTTCTGAAACCAAGAAGTAAAGCTATTGCATGTTTTGTTCCATAGTCAGTGGACAGGCTTAAGAGCTATATCAATTGATCAATGAGGATTTTTTTGTAAATAATATTTTATTTTTTCCAATTATATGTAAAGATAACATTTAACATTAATTTTTAAAAATTTTGAGATCCAAATTTTCTTCCTCTCTTTACCCTCCCCTTCCCGCCAGCAAGAAGTCAAATATGGTTATATATGTACAATCATGCTAAACATATTAACATATTAGAAATGTTGTGAAATAAGAATAAGGACAAAAAGGAAAAACCATGAAGAAAAAAATTGAAAATAATATGCTTTGATCTGCATTCAGATGTCATAGTTCTTTTTCTGGATTTTCCAATATCTTTTGGAATTGTCTTAGATCATTGTATTGCTGAGAAGAGCTACATATGTCATAATTGTTCATCACACAATATTGTTGGTATGGTGCATAATGTTCTCCTGATTCTGCTAATCAGTGAGCATTTATTAAAAAAAATACTTTCTTTTTGTCAATCATTGTATTAAGATGATACAAGTACAAAGAATAAAGTTTAGATTCTTAAAAGGCAGATGGAGAATAAATATGTCAATATATTCAACATAAATATAACATTAATGAAATGTATACAAAGTAGTTAAAATATGAGGTATTATATAAAATATAAGTTAAAATATAAGGTAACAATTGTGTGAGGTTGCACAGTAAAATTAGGACTATGTTTATGAAGAGATTTTGCTTGAGCTACATGTTAAAAGAAAAGAAGCTCTTTGAGACAGTTAAAAAAAGGGAATACATGGGGGGGGGCGGTATTTAGGTTCAAGGCAGAAATATAGGAAATGCAGTGTTTTGTGTAAGGAATGAAGAGGCTAGTTTTCCTGAGAAATGCCTTTTCCCATTCCATTTTTACAATTACTAAGTATTTTTAATACTGTTTCTTTATGCATAAAAATGAGGTTACTCTCAAGAGTTATCTCTCTAGTCCTTTAATTTCCCAAGAAAATTCCCTTGATTTGGTCATTGTTCACTCCAATCAAAAAAAAAAATTCCAATAGGGTTAAATTCACCATAAAACTACAAGAATAGTGAGAACAAGTAAATGAACAGATGGTTATCCATAAGCAAAGAAAAATCTAAAAAAAAAATAATCTGAGCAAAATATAGATGGAAAAGGCTGTAGAAAATTTGACATAGATTATCAGCACACTGTAATAATACAAGTGAAAAAATGAAGAATGTGTTCTTGCCAAGCATTTACAAAGCCATAAAGCAGTAATCTTTCTATTAATTGATATATAAAGGCAAGTCAGCAAGCATTTATTAAATATTCATCATGTTCAGAGTTTATGATAAGCTCTAGATAAAAGTTATTTGTCTTATGAAGAATAGTAGATAATAGCCATAATATGAGAAATGTAATACTTTTTTTCTTCTAAGTAAAGGCTAAGGAATGATATTGAGTGATAATACTTTCATTCTTATGTGACATCAAGTGAAAGGGCTAACCAGAATGCAGAGGCATGCAAAAATTAAAGTATAGAAGAAGTAAATAAAAACAAATGAGGCAAAACAAACCAAAACAAGGAAATAAAATTAAGAGTTACAAGTAAGGCATATGATTATTCAAGAGTTCAACAAGCAAACAGCAAATAGCCTAGCCACAGAAGCTAAAAAAGAAAACTAAATGAACTAGGGAATAGATGGCAGATATTCACATCAAGAAGAACTTTCATGTTTAAGGTAACTTTCACCTCATAATGAGGACATTTTTATATATTCCTTATAAAATCAACAACCCTTTTCCAAATGGCATTCCCTTAGGGTTTACCAGGTTAATTTATAACACGTGACTAAATATAGGAATAAGGAGGTTTGAACAACAACAACAAAAAAAAAATTAAAAAAAGATGGTCCTAGAAGGTGAGAACCAATTAATATAATCTAATTACAGTAGGGAAAATAATTTTTTGAGCAAAAGTCATTAAAAGAAGTTGCTCTAAGGTATGGGTGTGGATAGATATATGTACATGCATGAGTGTGTTGTAATTATAATACTTAAATCAGTAATTCTTCTTTTTAGATTGAAGATTTTTCCCAAACATAACATAAATCAACAATGAACTCAGTGAAGTCTATTTTTCAAGTAAAGCACATGATGGCCTTATAGAATATAAAAGGTGGAATTATAAAAGATCAGAGACAGAAACCACCTTATTTCTTAAGGAATAATAATAGTACAGAATACTCTCAATAGCTTTTCTCCCACAACCACCACCATCAAAAAAAATAAAAAATAAAATAAAATAACGGTAGGCATCCATCTTTGCCTGGAAATATTAATGTAAATGAACATACTTAATAAGAGAAAGTTTTATTCAATCCAAAATGCTTAATTAATTATGCATTTGCCCAAGAGGCAAAGAGACTCAAAATATAATCAACTTGTCCAGGCAAACAAAATTTTTGTCAGTTCCTAACCCTTGAAAACTATGAAATGTATGGAAATTCTTGAACAAAGTTTTAATCTCTCTTGAAACAAAGGAACCAGATATAATTCTTTTTATGTGACTTCAAAATCAATAGTTTTCTTTTCCAATTAGAATTTTCTAGTTTGAAACTAAGAATATTAGTATGCTAAAGAGTTTTAAAGCTGAGCTAGTCATATTGTTTTATTTGGAAGATGAGATAACTGAAGCTTAAAGAGATGAGCTGACACGAGTAACATTATGTGAGCCCAAGTCTAGAGCTCATTCTTTGAATTGAGAGTTCATTCATTTTTCCACAACACTTAAGGCAATATAATATGATGAAAAAAACTTTGGAATCAAACTCAGGGACATAGTTTTAATAATAGCTCTGACACTTATTAGTTTTTCAATTCTAGGACAAATTAATTAATACTCCAGAATGTTATTTTCCTTAACTGTAAAATAGGGAACATAGATGGAGAACCTGTTAAAAGGATCAAAGGAGTATATCTCAGTAAGTGGAACATAATAGGTATTTAATTAGATGGAGGAAGAGAGGAAATAAAACTCAATTGTACTGAATTCTAAATAATGAAACTCTAATGCAACATTAAATTCTTATTTCAAAAATGAGTCAAAGATGGTAGAAGTTTCCTCAATATTACTTTTACTTACCTGCATCTTTGACTATTCAAAACCATTCTCTGGTTTCTCCTCTTTGCCATTACCCTATTTCCATCTCTTGAAATCAGTACATATTTCAAATCCCAGCTTAAATTATATCTAGCCCATTAATGATTAAGTGTTCAGTGTTTTCCACTTACATCAATCAAAAATAATGACTCTCTCTGTCTCTGTTTCTCTATGTCTCTACTTCTTTGTATGTCTGTCACCATTTCTTTGTGTGAGCGTCTTCTGATCTCCTATAATGACTTACATTGTTTTGTATTCATCATTTACTGTCCTCTATTCTAGTTCTTGGCCTGTGTGTGTTACTTCATTTTGTGGTTTGTAAGAAACTTGAGTACCTGATTCCACTAACTTTTGAAATAAAGTGTTGCGCATAGTAGGAATAAAATAAATATCAGATAAATACATGGCATCCATCAAAATTACCAACTTTAGATGGAGAGGTTGATATAATCAAAGTTACTGGTAAAGACATGCTCAAAATTATTAGGAGGCGAATGTCTTCAACAAATTTAATTGCTGACCCAATTTATTGTGAAGTGGTCCTTGGGGACTTTATTTGGGAAAAAAATTATAATATCTTTCTCTGAGAGTACTTTGAATTGTAATAGATAGCAAATAAACAATGAGGAAGGATTCAGTTCATGTATAACTTTTAATCCTCATACAGCCAACTATATTGCTGATAGAATCAGAAACTTAATTAAGTCTGATAGTGATGATCTTAGTAAGGCTAACATGCATTTGCTTCAGATTGACACAGCTCTTGATGTATTATTACTGTTTATTCAGTATTTATAAGTTTTGTCCTAGAAATCTACAAGAAAATGCCTGAGATCAATAGAAATCTTAAGATCAACTACTAGGGAAAATATGTTACAGAATGCTGCAAATGTCTTCAGATGAAAGAATATTGTTATGAAAAATTGCATAAATCTGTGCCTCAAGTAAGATAGGACAGGCCAAATATTTACATCATGGCTTTTTTATAGTTATCTAACTGAGTTTATTCTCTGTTATCCATATATTTAGATACTGGAATAATAAATACAATATTATTTCAGATGGATATATATATTTCATTGTTTGACCTAATTGGTGTAACTATTATTTTTTTAAAAAAGGATAAGTACTATCATGCTTCCCTTAGAAAATACTATTAAGATCTACAATATTGGCTTTGGAAAAATTGATTCTCCAAAAAATATTAATTCTGTTGTAAGAAGAGATATGCCCATCAACTTTTCCAAGGAGGAAACTAAGTGAACGCAAGGTCCTAGAAAAATCAGACATAGAAGAAGGGAAAGGCATTTTTGGAGAGATAATAATCTGGAAAGGGATTTTGTAAATTGAGGTAGCAACAAAAGAAAAAAGAAAACACCAAAGGAAAAATTGGGATTTTGTTAAAGCTTAGGACTACATTTTATACGCTAATTAGATAGAGAAATAATGCCGAGTTTATTATATATTAAAATCTATACTTAATGCTTTGCTCTTTCTGAAAATGTTTTGGTAAATTACATTATTCTTGTAGATAAAAATAGACTATACCTACAACTAGAGCTCATCGCTGGACTATCAATTTCTCCTTCTAACTGGTTTCCCTGATTCCAGGCTGTGCTCCTTTCCCTTTCATTCTCAACATAGTACCAAAATTACCTTTATAAAACACAACTCTGATTAGGTTATTCTTGTCTTGAGAATCTTCATTTATTCCACATCTGTATTTGGGCTTAGGTACTTACAAAATTATTAGTAAATACTTAATGTTTAGGATCTGAGGATACTTAATGAATAATTAGTAACTGATTGACTCCTCAGGTTGACATCTGTGCACCTAACCAGTTACACTTTCCAGATTTGTTTAAATCATGCCAGTTCACCATTCATCCAAATACAAGGAATTCCATCTTCTTAAGAGTTTTTATACATTTTATATATGAGAGAGTTTTCTCTTAGGGCTGGCATGGCAGCTAGCCAAGCACAGCTAAGCTGAAGTCACTCATAGCTAGATTCATTGTTCTGGTGTTGTTTTTCCTCCTCAATCAGGAAACTAGGCACCCAGTGCTTAGATTCCATCCCCACCTTCAGTTTCTTAGAAACAACATATGGCCCTACTCTTATGAGTCTGGAGTGGGGACAGAGGAGCAAAAAGACTCTGAGGAGTTGGAATTCCAAGAATCCCATTATGATTTATATGAAGAGTAAGGAAGAGTGTATTGTAGACCTTTCTCCTCCATTTCAGAACAGGCACATATATTAGCTGACTTCCTTATTTAATTGAGTATGATCAATCATCTTAAATATTGAATGAATTCCAAGAGTTGCCATGCAGGAAGGGAATTCAATGAGTATTAAAATCTCTTCCCAGAACAGAATCATTTGGATGGAGACAGTAAATGAAGTTATAGCCAAATACAGATCCTAAAAAAAGGAGAGATTTCAGGGTGCAAAAATGGTGGTACAGGAAAGATCAATTTAAGGCACATGCAGTGGTATGAACAAAATCACAAAGATCAATGAGGGAAAAATAAAAATGGCAGACTGGAGAATGCAGCCCAGCTGTATTCAAATATAGAATGCATAGAGGAAAGACCAGTAAGATAAGGTTAGATAAATGTGTGAACAAGATTTGAGGAAGAAGGGACATTTGAATTCCAGGATGAATTTATATATAAAATAGGTAAGCAATAAGATGTCACAGAGGGTATTTAGTCAGAGCAACAACTTAATCACAGAAATACATTAGGAAGATTACTTTAAAAGAGTCTTGAAGCATGAGTTTGAGAAGGAAAAGAAAAAAAACACACAGAAGATAATAAAATTCACCTAGGGGATGATTAAAACTGGCCTGCCATGAAGTGATGAGTACATGACCAAAGGTAATAACAAAGGAAGAGAAAGTTGGGTAAAAATCTTGGAAGATGTGACTTTAGAGAGAAAGGAGATGTGCAGAGTAGATTCACAAAAATTATAAAAGGGTTCACTTTTGGACAAGGTGAACTTGAGATGCCAAGCACATTCTAGCACAAATAGTTACAGAGATTTGAAAATGTAATATTAGAAACTTGGGGAAAAGTTGGGCCTAGAAACATATTTCAGAGTCATTTGGATAGAGGCAATAAATGAAAGTATAGGAATAGATAAATAAATAAATAGAGAAATAGAGAAAAAATAAAGCAGTGATCATTTACATAGAAAATCTTAACTTATTTTAAGGGAAAGTACTTAATTCCATGGAAAGAATTTAAAAAGTCAAAGTCAATTTTTCTTCTTTAAAGAGAATGAAATTCTGTGATTTTTCCCAACCATTTTGAAATAAATGTAATATGTAATACAGGAGCAGGGGAGTAGTGATTAACCACAGAAAGTCCCACATTTTCTGTTTTGGCAAGAGGACACACTATGGACCATGAGCCTCTACCTTGGCCACTTCTGGGAAAACATGACTCATCACTCAAGTAACAAAACTAAGGTGATCCTTTCTTTTTCTCCCACTGCTATGTACCCCTGAACAGAGCAAGATAGCATCTATTCTTTTTTTCCCTGAGGCAATTGGGGTTAAGTTACTTGACCAGGGTCACACAACTAGGAAGTGTTGAGTGTCTGAGACCAGATTTGAACTCAGGTCCTCCTGACTTCAGGGTTGGTGCTATATCCACTGAGCCACCTAGCTGCCCCCCCCCATCTATTCCTTTTTAAAAAAAAAATACTGATACAACATTCTGTCCCACTGCATCTGTGGAGGAAGGACAAAGTAGAATGGGAGAAACTTAAACCCATGACCCAGAATGGCAACAAGAAATTAAATCTCTAATAAGAGGCAATGATTGAAAGGGTTGGGTGGAATGTGTTGTAATACAGGAAAGAAGTTTCTTAAGAAATTGACATTATCTGTAGTAGTGCTTCACTTTAACCTAAGACAGTCTTTCACTTAACATCTTATCAATTCATGTGGAAATTTCTATAAGCTTTGAAAGCAAATCGTTTTTAATAAAAAATATCTCCAAAATAGTAGTAAATTAAAATTTTTGATGTACTGATTATCTATTACAACTTGTTCTTCATTCCTTTAATGAATAAAATCTTTTTTTCATCAACCACTTAATCTTCTAAATATTTACTTATTTATTACTTGCAACAGAACCATCAAATTTTTAAGTTAATTTTAATGTGGTAAATGCTTGTCTATTACAACCAATAGTTCAAATGTTATTAACATGGTCTTTGTTTGAAAATCCCCCACAAGGGAAACAACTTAACTCTCAAAGTAACCTCTTGTCCTTATGGATGACGTTAATTATTAGGAAAAACTATTTCCGAGTTCCTTCCGGGGGTGGAGCCATGGTGGCGGAGATCAGACAGGAGTCTCTGTAACCTCCTCTAACCTCCCCTCAAACCAACAACATATGAAGCCTCTAGACTAATTTTGAAGCAAAAAATCCACAATATCTGGACAACAACACAATTCTAGAAGAAGATACTCTGGAAGAACATCAAAACAAGTCTGTTTTAATTGGGCAGGGGGGTGGTCTGCTGAACCCAGACTGCAGTACAGGGAGACCGGGGCAGGGAGCTGGAGGAGAGAGCTGCAACAGGAGTCGGAACAGGAGTGGGAGCGTTGTGCTTTTCACACACCTGGGAGTCTTCTGCAGGCCTCTTGGACCAATCTGTCCTGATTGTGGGCAGGTGGTTTGGAGGGTCTGCCTTTTGAGGGGGATATATTGTGAACCACTGAACCCCTGATGAGCATTGGACCTAGCTGCCATTACACAGCACCTTAAAGCAATCAATCAAACAACAGGACTGATCAGCACCAGAAATAATTCAATCAGCAGAGCTGCCCAGTGCCTGAAATAATTCAATCACCAGAACCACCCCAGGGTGAACTAAAGCAGAACTGCCCAGCACCTGACATAATTCAATCAGCAGAACTGCCCAGTTCCTGAAATAACTCAATCAGCAGAACTGCCCCAGGGCAAATTAAAGCAGCTGTCCCACCTTTGCCCTAAACAGACCTCACACCTTTAAAAAAAATGAATAAAAAACCAAAAAGAACTCTCACCATAGACAACTTTTATGGAGAGAGGGAAGAACAGACTTCAACTCCTGAGGCCCCTAAAGGTAAAGCAACTCCAGAAAAAGCCCCAAAGAGAGACACAAACTGGACTCCATGTCACAATGCTTTCTTTGAAGATTACATAAAGAATCTTAAAAGAGAGTTAGAAGAAACATGGGGAAATGAAATGAGATCACTGCAAAATAAAATAGAAAAAATGGAAAAAATGCAATGAACAAAAAAAATGTAATTGGTCAATTGCAAAAGGAACTAAAAACAGTAACTGAAGAAAATAAAACATTAAAAATTAGAATCGAACAATTGGAAATGAATGACTCATCAAGACTTCAAGAATCAGTTGAACAAAAACAAAAAAATGAAAAGATAGAGGAAAATAGATCTAGGAGAGACAATCTAAGGATTACAGGACTTCCTGAAAGACATGATGAAAAAAAGAACCTAGACACTATCTCCCAGGAAATCATAAAAGAAAACTGCCCTGATATTTTAGACCCAGAAGGCAAAATACTCCTTGAAATAATCCACCGATCACCTCCTCAAAGAAACCCAAAAATTAAGTCCCCCAGAAATATTGTGGCTAAATTCCAGAACTATCATACCAAGGAAAAGATATTACAAGAAGCCAGAAAGAAACAATTTAAATATCAGGGAGCTACAATTAGGATCACACAGGACCTAGCAGCTTCTACTTGGAAGGATCGAGGGGCCTAGAATCAGATATTCTGAAGGGCAAAGGAACTTGGATTACAGCCAAGAATAAGTTACCCAGCTAGAATGAGCATTATCTTCCAGGGAAGAAGATGGTCATTCAATGATATAGGAGAATTTCACCTATTTCTACTGAAAAGACCAGAACTGAACAAAAAATTTGATCTACAAACACAGAACACAAGAGAAACATGAAAAGGTAACAAGAAAAAAAAAACTCTTGAGAACTATATTTATGTTATAGATACTTATAGAATGAGGGTTGATTTTATGAATCTATTATTACATTATGATTAAGATATGATTACTGTGATTTTATGATTATTATGATATGATTACTGTGATTTTATGATTATTATGATATGATTACTGTGATTTTATGATTATCATGATATGTTGATTGTGATTTTATGATTATTATGATATGATAAACTGAAAAAGAAATTAGAGGTAGAAAAGGGATAACACTGGAAGAAGAGGAAAAGGAGGTAAAATAAGGGAAATTACATCACATGTAGAGGCAAAGAAAACCTATAATGATTGAGGGGAGAAAAGGGAGGGGAATGAGAATTGGGTTAATCTCCATCTCATCAGATTTGGCTCAGAGGGAATAATAGACATACTTATAAGGAAACAGGAGGGAAAGGGGGGAAAAGGGGGTGGGTGGGGCTCTAAAGGGGAAGGATTGTTTGAGGGAAATGGTTTTCAAAAGCAAAATAGTAGGGAGGAGGGAAAGGGTATAAGAAAGAGAAAAGCATAAGCTAGGGGAAATAAGATGGCAGGAAATACAGAATTAGTTATTTTAACTGTGAATGTGAATGGAATGAACTCTCCCTTAAAGCAGAAGCAGATAGCAGATTGGATTAAACACCAGAATCCAACAATATGTTGTATACAAGAAACACATCTAAAACATAGGTGAAGGTAAAAGGCTGGAGCAGAATCTATTATGCTTCAGGTGAACAAAAAAAAAAGCAGGGGTAGCAATCCTGATCTCAGAATAAGTAAAAGCAAAGATGGACTTCATTAAAAGAGACAAAGAAGGAAATTATATCTTCCTAAAGGGTACCATAGATGATGAAGCAATATCAATACTAAACATATATGCACCAAGTGGTATAGCATGGAAATTCCTAGAGGAAAGGTTCAGAGAGATGCAAGAAGAAATAGACAGCAAAACTATAATAGTGGGGGATCTCAACCTCCCTCTCTCAGAACTAGATAAATCAAACCACAAAATAAATAAGAAAGAAGTTAAGGAGGTAAACAAAATATTAGAAAAGTTAGGTATGATAGATCTTTGGAGGAAATTAAATGAAGACAGAAAGGAGTTTACTTTTTTCTCAGCAGTCCATGGAACTTATACAAAAATTGACCATGTGTTAGGACACAAAACCTCAAAATCAAATGCAGGAAGGCAGAAATAATAAATGCATTTTTTTCAGACCATGACGGAATAAAAATCACATGCAACATAAGGCCAGGAGAAAATAGACCAAAAAGCAATTGGAAACTGAATAATTTTACCCTAAAGAACGAATGGGTGAAACAACAAATTACAGACACAATTACTAATTTCATCCAAGAGAATGACAATAATGAGACAACATACCAAAATTTGTGGGATACAGCCAAAGCGGTAATAAGGGGATATTTTATATCTCTAGATGCTTATTTGAATAAAATAGAGAAAGAGAAATTCAATGAATTAGGCTTGCACCTAAAAAGCTAGAGAAAGAACAAATTAAAAACCCCCAATCAAATACCAAACTTGAAATCCTAAAAATAAAAGGAGAGATTAGTAAAATTGAAAGTAAAAAAACGATTGAATTAATAAATAAAACTAAAAGTTGGTTTTATGAAAAAAATAAACCTCTAGTTAATTTAATTAGAAAAAGGAGAGAGGAAAATCAAATTGTCAGTCTCAAAAATGAAAAGGGAGAACTTTCCACCAATGAAGAGGAAATTAGTGCAATAATCAGGAGTTACTTTGCCCAACTGTATGCCAATAAATTTGATAACCTAAGTGAAATGGAGGAATATCTACAAAAATATAGATTGCGCAGATTAACAGAAGAGGAAATAAATTACTTAAATAGTCCCATTTCAGAAAAAGAAATAGAACAAGTCATTAATCAACTCCCTAAGAAAAAATCCCCAGGACAAGATGGATTTACATGTGAATTCTACCAAATATTTAAAGAACAATTAACTCCAATATTATATAAACTATTCGAAAAAATAGGGAATGAAGGACTCCTACCAAACTCCTTTTATGATACAGACATGGTACTGATACCTAAACCAGGTAAAACAAAAACAGAGAAAGAAAATTATAGACCAATCTCCTTAATGAATATTGATGCAAAAATCTTAAATAAAATATTAGCAAAGAGATTACAGAAAATCATTCCCAGAATAATACACCATGACCAAGTAGGATTTAAACCAGGAATGCAGGGATGGTTTAATATTAGGAAATCTATTAACATAATTGACTATATTAAGAACCAAATTAACAAAAAAACATATGATAATCTCAATAGATGCAGAAAAAGCATTTGATAAAATCCAACATCCATTCCTATTAAAAACACTAGAGAGTATAGGAATTAATGGACTTTTCCTTAAAATAATCAGTAGCATCTATTTAAAACCATCAGCTAGCATCATATGTAATGGTGATAAACTGGAACCATTCCCAATAAGATCAGGGGTGAAACAAGGTTGCCCACTATCACCATTACTATTCAATATTGTATTAGAAATGCTAGCCTTGGCAATAAGACAAGAAAAAGAGATTAAAGGAATTAGAGTAGGTCATGAGGAAACCAAATTATCACTCTTTGCAGATGATATGATGGTCTACTTAGAGAACCCTAGAGAATCAACTAAGAAACCATTAGAATTAATCCACAACTTTAGCAAAGTTGCAAGGATACAGAATAAATCCACATAAATCATCAGCATTTTTATACGTCACCAACAAAATGCAACAGCAAGAGATACAAAGAGAAATTCCATTCAAAATAACTATCGATAGTATAAAATATTTGGGAATCTATCTGCCAAGGGAAAGTCAGGATCTATATGAGCAAAACTACAAAACACTCTCCACACAAATAAAGTCAGACCTAAACAATTGGAAAAACATCAAGTGCTCTTGGATAGGTCGAGCGAATATAATAAAGATGGCAATACTACCTAAACTATTTATTTAGTGCTATACCAATCAAACTCCCAAGAAATTATTTAACTGACCTAGAAAAAATAACAACAAAATTCATCTGGAAAAACAAAAGGTCAAGAATTTCAAGGGAATTAATGAAAAAAAATGCAAATGAGGGTGGCCTAGCTGTACCAGATCTAAAACTATATTATAAAGCAGTGGTCACCAAAACCATTTGGTACTGGATAAGAACTAGAGTAGTGGATCAGTGGAATAGGTTAGGTTCACAGGACAAAATACTCAATGACAATAATAATCTAGTGTTTGATAAACCCAAAGACCCCAGTTTTGGGGATAAAAACTCACTATTTGACAAAAACTGCTGGGATAATTGGAAACTAGTATCGAAGAAATTAGGCATTGACCCACACCTAACACCATGTACCAAGATAAGGTCAAAATGGATTCATGATCTAGGCATAAAGAATGATATTATAAACAAACTAGAACAATGTAGGATGGTTTATCTCTCAGACCTGTGGAGGGGGAAGGAATTTGTGACCAAAGAAGAACTAGAGGTCATCATTAATCACAAAATAGATAAGTTTGACTATATCAAGTTAAAAAGTTTTTGTACAAACAAAATGAATGCAGACAAGATTAGAAGGGTAGCAGTAAACTGGGAAAATATTTTTACATCCAAAGGTTCTGATAAAGGCCTCATTTCTGAAATATATCGAGAATTGACTCAAATATATAAGAATTCAAGCCATTCTCCAATGGATAAATGGTCAAAAGATATGAACAGACAATTTTCAGACGAAGAAATTGAAACTATTTCCGGTCACATGAAAAGGTGCTCCAAGTCACTCTTGATCAGAGAAATGCAAATTAAGACAACTCTGAGATACCACTACACACCTGTCAGATTGGCTAAAATGACAGGAAATGATAATGATAACTGTTGGAGGGGATGTGGGAAAACTGGGACACTGATACATTGTTGGTGGAACTGTGAACGGATCCAACCATTCTGTAGAGCAATTTGGAGCTATGCTCAAAAAGTTATCAAACTGTGCATACCCTTTGACCCAGCAGTGTTTCTACTGGGCCTATATCCCAAAGAGATTTTAAAGGAGGGAAAGGGACCCACATGTGCAAAAATGTTTGTGGCAGCCCTTTTTGTAGTGGCAAGAAACTGGAAATTGAAAAGATGCCCATCAATTGGAGAATGGCTGAATAAATTATGGTATATGAATGTTATGGAATATTATTGCTCTGTAAGAAACGATCAGCAGGACAATTTCAGAGTGGACTGGAGAGACTTGCATGAACTGATGCTGAGTGAAATCAGCAGAACCAGGAGAACATTATACACGGCAACAAGACTATACGATGATCAATTTTAATGGACATGGTTCTCTTCAACAATGATGTGATTCAAACCAGTTGTTCAGCAATGAAGATAGTCATATACATCCAGAGAGAGGCCTGTGGGAACTGAGAGTGAACCACAACACAGCATTTTAACGCTTTCTGTGAATATTTCCATGCATTTTGTTTTCCTTCTTAGGTTGTTTTTTTCTTCTTCTCTTTCTAGATCTGATGTTTCTTGTGCAGTAAGATAACTGTATAGATATGTATACATATATTGTATTTGTCATATAATTTATCCTATTTAGCATGTATTAGATTATCTGTCATCTAGGGGTGGGGGATGGGGGGAAGGAGGGGAAAAGCTTGGGAAAAAAAAGTTTTTGCAAAGGTCAATGTTGAAAGGTCACTCATATGTTTTGTAAATAAAAAGCTTTATATTAAAAAAAATAAAAATAAAATAAATATATCCTTGGCAAAAAAAAAAAACTATTTCCCCTTAACATCAAGCCTAAAATTCCCTCTTTGTAACTGTCATTCAGTCCTCCAAGTTCTGACCCTGAGACAAAAAAAAATAACAGAATAAAGCCTTCTTCCACACAATAGTTTTTAGTTCTTCAAATATTTGAAAATACCTGTCATGGCCTTCTTTGCCATTTCTTCTCTGAGAAAAAGTTTGTGTTTCTTTGACTTATCATCATATGGCATGAAATCAAGGCTCTTTAACATTTTGATTACTGTTCTCTGGATTATCTCTAGTTTATAAATATATATTTCCTTGACTGCCATGCCCAGAACTGATAGCAATATTCCATATGCAATCTGTTCAGAATAGAATTAATTTTTGAAGAGGCCCATGTTAGCTGGCATTCATTGTCTTTCCTCCTGGTTCCTGACTTCTTCAAATTCAAAAAAATTACTTTCATCCTTCACTCCCACCCCACTTTTTAGTTTTTTTGTGTGCTGTTTTCCCTCATTTAAATGTAATCTCCTAGAGGGCAGAGATTATCTTTATTTTGTTTATATTTGTATCCCTAGCATATAGTAAAGTGACTGGCATGTGTTAAGCACTTAATAAATGATTTTTTCCCTTCTTTCTGTCTTTCCTTCTTACCTTCCTTCCTTCCTATCTCCCTTTCTTCTACCTTGAATTGCTGTTTTAGAAAATAAAAAAGAAAAAATTATTTCAAAATAGATACTGTTTAATGCAATTACCTATTGAATGTGTCAATTTTCAAAGGAGGACACATAGAATCTATTATCGAAATTGATCCTTTGATTTTAGAATGTTTCTAGTATATCAACAAGAGAATCTCCTGTGCTTGACATTATTTGACCTTACTAAATCCATGAGACTGATTGATCAGTTCCTATTGTCATGAATTCTTCTTTTTCCCTGAGCAGTTTGAGTTAAGGTTTCTAAAGAATTTCAGGAAAGAAACCGAAAGATGGAGTTGAGAAGTAAGCAAGAAGGGGATTTTTGAAAACAGGTTATAGTGAATTGAAAAGGGGGGAGGTGGTAGTGAAAGGAAATTATGAGATTCCCAAGTATCATGTGTCAGTGACTTATGGAATGCTTTGTTGATTGCATATTCTCTATGTGTGCAGAGAGCAATGTAGCAGTCTGAAGGGTAACACAATCTTAATTAAAACTATATATATATATATATATACATATATACACATATGTATATATACATATATACATATGTGTATATATGCACTATACATATGTGTATATATGCACATATATACATATGTATATATGTGTATATATATATTTTTTTTTTTAAAGAATAATGTATAATGTCCATATCAAGAAAGTTGTATCTCAGTTGATCTGATTCTTTATTTGGAAAACATGTGTTTCAAATGAAATGCTATATTTTAAGAGAAATGTCAGTAACTTAGCAAGCCTCCAGAATAGCAGACAAATAGGACACTTGAACCATTATTATTTGAAGATCAGATTACAGAAAGGTTTGGCCAAGAGATAGAAAAATCTCATTAGTCCATGTAATTACCTTAAAATATTTGAACAACTATTGTGCAAAAGAAAAAATAATCTTTAAGTCCATAAAGAAAAACTAGCACCAACAGTTTTAAGTGAAAGCCAGGCAACTTTTATCTGAATATGAAGATATTTCTAAACACTCAAGCTGTTCTCAAGTGTTAAAGGCTGCTTCATGCACTTGGGAGCAACGAGACAAAGGAAGCATGCAAGGCAAAGGCTTACTGACTGTCTGTAGGGGAATCACAAAGAAGACCCTGCACTGATAGTGAGTGTTTGGAGGAAGTGTCTTCTGAAATGCTCTCCAAGATATTAAGGTGATATAATTTAATAAATCATACAACCTTATAATAAAATCAGATCAAACACAGCTTCTGAATCAAAGGGATTCTTTTGCAACATATTTTTGTCTTCATGCATTTTGAGTATTTAAGCAGAAAATCCATTCATCATCAAATATTGGTATCTCATAGGATCGTTTAAAGCAGATTCACTGTAATCTTTTGCCCTTTTTTGATTAGTTAACATATTATCTGAATCTTTGTACTTCCTAATTATACTGATTTATTTTCCTTTTCTTTTTTGAAAACAATCTTTAAAAAAAATTCCAATACCCTACTTGCTATGAGTTATTATTGTTTCCATCCCAATTATTATATCTTTTCAATATTTTAATATGTCGAAAATGCATTTACTCTCAAAGCATTTTCCCCCTTTATATTCCATATCACTTTCCCCTGAGATGATTTTAAAGTGCCCTCCAGACTCACTTTAACGTCCTTGCTGGCATTTTCATTTTCTCGAAGCTATAAAGAATACCACCTATTTTTACCCTGTCTTCCTTGCTTTCTCTTTCTCCCTCAGCTATCATTCAAGCTAATCCCACACATTTTTCAGTTCAGTTTTTATTTTGCCTGTTGATTCCTGATAACTTCATAGCAAAGTCATATTGGTTGCTTTTGATCTTTTATTGGGGGAAATTATAATCACCTATGCCATAGTTATAGTGTCCTTTAGAATACTCATGAATTTTAATACTTCCTCTCAGTGAAACACAATAACTAGATACTTTAATTCCCTCAAATTTGATTTATTGAAAGCTAATGGCATTGAAATGCTACTGTATGTGATCTTATTATTTAATATTCTGAATCTGAATATCTTCCAGTCACTGCTACAAAGCTTGCCTGATTGTTAGAGAGGCATCATGAGACAAGGTACTTTATAGGTCATCTCTTCTTGTCCCCTGCCTTTGCTTGGAGTAAGCATTCATCCTCCTAAACAAACACATAGATATCCTATTTGCATGTATCTCCAAGATAATTCATATTATGCCTAGTTAAAAAACATCAGGCTATACTATTGAATTATTTAGAAAATGTCAAACCCTTCTCTGAAGAGTTTGCATTCTGGGAAACAGATAAATTCAATCTGTAGGTCTATCATATCAATATTGACAGTCTGCTTATGAGATAGCCATTAAGTCATAAAATTCTTCATTTGACTATACTCTTGAATTTTCCTGTATCCTTATTTTCCCATTTCTCTTACATTTTTGTATGTCCATTTTAATTTTAGCAGATGAGTTTCTCATCTCAATATATGCCCAGTTTGAAACTATATCAAAAATTGAAATTTCTCCAGGCAAGAAGTAGGATTTTTTAAGTGATGCAATATCATATCTTGTTTGAGCTAAAGTTGTCAATACAATTAACAATATCTCATTCACAATCATTCCTCCCACACTACCATGAAGTAAGCCAAATCCACACATTAGGAAGTTTATCATCTATAACAGTAGTTCTTAACCATTTTTTTTTGTCATAGACCACTTGGCAAATCTGATGGTGCCTGATTCCTTCTCAGAATAATGTTTGTAAATGTGTAAAATCAAAATACATAGTATTACAAAAAACAACCAATTTATTAAAATGCAGTGTTCTTTTAAGTTCATCTACAATTAAGAAACTCTGATCTATAGTTACAAGGAGTGTTTCAAAATGTAAAAAGAGACAGTCTTAGCACTGGTAGAACTAAGTTCAAATTCTGCCTCTGACACAACTCTAATTGATATGGTGATCAACAATGACCAGAGTGTGTCATTTTCAAACATGTTATGTCTCAGTGAGTCACTGTATCAATTAGAGTTTTTAGATTGTTCTTCTAATTCTGTTCTCTTCACTCTGAATTAGTTCATATGCCCATAGCATGGCATATGCATATGGGCATAGCAACCCATTTGGGCATTAGGGTTTTCAAAATTAAAATTGTATTTGAAGGTCAAGGCCCTGAAGATAATTGACTGCTACTTTCCTGAGGGTGCCAGGGGCAGACATTAGGTGGCAGATTATTGTATTGTGACTTGTGAGCCACTACTGGAGCTTTATCTGTAATCAACCAGTTGATTTTCATTAGGTCCTAGAAAAGAGGGGTTATGGTATAATGAACAGTTAGTACAAAACATTCTTCCCAAACCAATAGCTTTCCTCCTATATATACAAGCTTTCTGGGAAAAGTTGGTTCAAGCTTAAAGCATAAAGGTAAGAAAATAACCAAAGAACATTATGGCATAAGGATATCTTGTAAGTTTTGTCACTGAAAGATTGTTTCTTCCTTTGCAGAGTCAAGATTTCCTTAAATGTAGCTTTCAATCCTCTTAGAATTAGTGCCTTTTTAGTGTCCACTGAGTCTATATAGAGCACTTCTCTCTGTTGCAAGAGTCTCATTCCCTAAAAATGATGCTATCTTCAGCTGTCTTTCCAAACTTGTCTTCTTATGATTCTTATTTTTTTTTTATCAATGCCTTCTACTCTGGTTACATTTGACTGCCAGTTAAAGATAAATAATAGAGAAAAAATTTATTCTACATCCAGGTAATTCCTATTTAGGGGCTTGGCTGTTGTTCTTCTAGCACTATACTGCACTGCTGTTGAAATTCAAGAATCCAAATATGTTTACTGTCATCTATGTAGTTTCATAGGGATTCCTCTCAACCAATCCAAGATATTTCCTGCATTGTGTCATCTGTCTTTAACCAATGACAAAATCAAAATCCCCATGATCCTTTCAAATTTATTAAAGAAACTGTTCACAACTTGTTTACTTTTAATATATTGATTCAATCAAACTGCCTCAGTCTTCTGTAATTAATGTCTCAAAGGACTACGTCTTATCCCATATAATTTTTCTCAAATTTCTCAGAATATCTGTCTTTCATCACCTCTTACAGTACAATAATAATGCAATACACTAATATTCCCACAATTTATTATTAACCAATCAATGTGTACCCCTAAATATCCAATTTTTTATTACAACAAAACAGGATGCAAGAAATATTTTTTAATTCATGCGTATTTTCATTCCTAATTATATCACCTTAGAATATAAGCCCACTAGAGATATTTCTGGTTCGAATTATCTCAATAATATATGTCATAACTTATCTTAAAGTCACTTTTAGGACCATAGATTAAGAGGTAGAAGGGACTTTAGAGTTCATCAAGTATAAGCCCTCATTTTGTAGATGAGGAAATTGAGGTCCTGATGGGTTAAACTATTTGCCCAGGACCATATAACTACTAAAAATTTGAGATATAATTCAAACTCACCTATTATCAACTCTAAGTCTTGCTCTTTATCCACAGTACTATCTCTCAATTGTTAAGTACAAATCACCAGTGATGAAGTATATCAACCTATAAAGCCCAGATTATTGATCTTTCTCTTTTAGAATGCTTTTATTTTTACTGTTTCTCAGATTGTGTTGTTCTATAATTCAGAATCAGACATCATCAACACAAAACTATTGTTAAAGCAAGGAATATTTCCATCAGCTTATGTTATATGAAAATGTGCATTGCATATATTTATAAAATGTATACAATATTAAAAGGTGCTATAAAAGTCTAACTTTTTAATGTTGATATTCTTCTGGTTATGTCATATAATGGAGAGACAAACAGATGGAATGTTGCTCACCTCAAAAATAGATAGTTCTAGGAAATTACTCTCAAAGCTTTCTCAGTTTTCTTAGTATTCACTGAACCTGAAGCATACCAACCAGCATACCTAGAAAACTAAAGACTAGTTATTTTTGATTTAAACAATTTTTTCTTGTCTACTCTCATACTTTCCATAAAATTATTGTGGCTATTTTCTTTGAACTTTCTAACTGATTATTGGAAAGCTGATTTATGAAAGTGAAACCTTTCATAAAATAGCAGATAGGAAAAAAGGGAATATTTTTCTTAGGTCAGTAGCACTAAAACATTGCCAACTACACAATTAATGAACAATTATTTATCAAGTATACTAGAAAT
Source organism: Myrmecobius fasciatus (assembly GCA_023553655.1). Taxonomy (NCBI): domain Eukaryota; kingdom Metazoa; phylum Chordata; class Mammalia; order Dasyuromorphia; family Myrmecobiidae; genus Myrmecobius; species Myrmecobius fasciatus. The sequence goes on along the minus strand of JAJPUD010004220.1, from coordinate 123,327 downwards.
TGGTGATACAAAGACAAAAATAAAATCATCCTTAATTTCAAGAACATAATATTCTACCAAGGGAGACAATATATAGAAATAACTATATAAATGGTAATTCAATGATAATTATTATAATAAGGATCATTGAACTTATTTTTACATATCTATATAAGATTTCAGGAGGTGAAGGTGAGGATGAGGTATATTGCAAGCTTGTAATGAGATGACCAGAACAAAGACCCTGAAATAGAAAATGGAGTACTGTGTGTTGGAAATCCCATAAAGGCCAATTTTAATAAGACATGGAGTACAAGTTTTGAATGGTTGAAACTGAACTAAACCTTTTGTCCCTTCCTCCCACCGAATAATAAATAAGGCTGGAAATGAAGAGTGGGCCTATATTTTGAAATGCTTTCATTAACAAACAGAGGAAATTGTATTTTGTCCTCAAGATAATAGGGAGTCATTGGTGTTTTTTCCTAAGGAGATAATAAATGAAAATGCCATGGTAGTGAGGCCTAATGTGTGACTACATGGCACTATACTCTTATATGTGAAAATTGAAATGTCCCCAATAAAATTTCTGCCAGTTATAAGTAATACCTTTTTAAAAAAAATCAAAATATATTCAAAAATTTACTTTTCAAGTGATATTGTCTAGAGTTGTTTCAGTCAAAGATCCTAGACAAATCAATAAATATATTCCTATCCCAACACCCTGATTCAGAGCCATTCTATGGGAAATATTTGTTATTTTTAATAACATAGAATTGAAAAATGAAAATAATGGAAAACAAATTGCCCTAATGGTAATAAAATGTTTATAAACTAAAAATATTCATTTTGACTATAAAGGAGACATTTAAATAATATAACTGCTGTGAGTAAAATTGAAATGGGGCTGTAATTACTCAGATTTTCAGCATCACCTCCTTTATGAAAAGAAAGAACCCACAGTTTCCTACCTCTCCGGCACCATTACCCTGCCAAATGAAAAGATATAAAAAATGTGTACCAGCTGTAGTGAAAATAAGACTGAAGCAAATTAACAAAATTCAGGTGACATTCTTTCCAATCACTCTTTCTTATTAATGGGATGTCCAGCAAATATGTATTTCATTAACTCTGTAAGTATATAGATGGGAAGATGTCACCCTCAGTTAGGAGCCAGAGAAAATCTATTTTTTCAATTTATAAAATTTTACCTTTTTGTCTTTAAGAAGTCATGTCATAGGGGGAGAAGGGATTAACTCCTCCCAAGTAAAAAAAGTTTCTTGTCTACAGTCATTCTCTATGCTCTATCAAAATGCCTTGAATTTTACAAATGTCAAGTTTCTTCCATCCTTTGTACCCATTAAGGTGAGAGCCATGGATGGTAGTCAGGTATCATTATGACTGCTACACTGGTTTAGGGTTCAAATACCATTTCATGACTTAGAGGCTCAAGCAGATCTATAGTAACCAAGTATTTCTTTTTGCTTTTTTGTTTGTTTCATTTTTTATAAATATATTTTGGTTTCTCTGTGAGCTTTATTTCCAAATATATCCCTTCCTTACTCAGAGAGTTATACTGAGTAATTACTGTGCAATTGTCTTCTTTCTCTCTCTCGCTCCCTCTCTCCTTCTCTGTTTCTCTCTGCCTCTTTCTGTTTCTATCTCTGTTTCCATCTATTTCTCTCTCAAACACACACATAGCATTTTGTAAATTCTTCTCTTAAAAAATTATGTATGAATTTGCATTATGTACATATATTTGTATCCATCATGTTTCCCTGTTAAAAAACATGAGCAAAAACTAGATCTTGACAAAATATTTTATCTTCCCAGAACAGAGTCTAGTAATCTGAACATAATAGGTACTTTTTTTTAATGCCCATTAAATTGTTGAATTATCAAACCTTTGTTTTGTGGCAAAACAATGGGGAATTTTAATAACTGAAGATTTAATAGTTCAAAACTTAATACTTTTGGATTACCATTATTAAAAAATCCTTAAGGCATTTTCAAAGACATACATTAACATGAGAGAGTTGATTAATAGTTTGTTATTTCTTTTTCTAAAATGGGACTATTTAAGTGATAAATTTTTTTCTTCTGTTAATCTAGGCAATCTCTTTTTACAGATATTGCTCCATTTCACTTAAATCATTAAATTTATTGACATATAGTTGGGCAAAATAACTCTTAATAATTGCTCTCATTTCCTCTTCATTGGTGGAAAGGTCACACTTTTCATTTTTGAGACTAACAATTTGATTCTCTTTTCTTTTTCTAATCAAATTAACTAAAGGTTTATCTATTTTGTTGATTTTTCCAATAAAACCAGCTCTTAGTATTATTAATTAAATCAGTAGTTTTTTTAAACTTTCAATTTTATTAATGTCTTTTATTTTCAGAATTTTAAATTTGATATTTACTTGGTTTAATTTTTTTTCTGTTTCTAGCTTTTTTTGTTGTATGCTCAATTCATTGATCTTCTCTTTCTCTATTTCATGAAGTAAGCATCTAGAAATATAAAATTTCCCCTAATAACCTTTTTGGTTGCATCCCACAAATTTTGGTATATTGTCTCATTATTGACATTCTCTTAGATGAAATTATTGATTATGTCTATAATCAATAATTGTTCATTCACCCACTTATAATTTAGGATTAGATTATTTATTTTCCAATTAATTTTTGGTCTTTTTTCTCCTGGCCTTTTATTGCATGTAATTTTTATTGCATCATGATCTGAAAAAAAATTCATTTACTATTTCTGTCTTTCTGCATTTGATTTTGAGGTTTTTATGCCCTAATATATGGTCAATTTTTGTATAGGTTCCATGCACTGCTGAGAATATAGTATATTCCTTTCTGTCTCCATTCAATTTTTTTCCCAAAGGTGTATCATTACTAACTTTTCTATGATTCTATTTGCCTCCTTAACGTCTTTTTTATTTTGTGGTTCCATTTATCTAGTTCTGAGAGAGCAAGGTTGAGCTCCTTCACTAGAATTATTTTGCTGTCTAATTCTTCTTACAGCTCTCTTAAATTCTCTTCTAGGAATTTGGATGCCATACCTCTTGGTGCATGTGTTTAGTGTTTATATTACTTCATTATCTATGGTACCTTTAAAAAGATGTAGTTTCCTTATCTCTTTTAATTAGGTATATCTTTGCTTTTGCTTGATCTGAGAACAGGATTGTCATCCGTTTTTTTTGTTTGTTTGTTTTGTTTTGTTTTGTTTTGTTTTTCCACAGCTGAAGCACAATAGATTCTGTTACAGCCTTCACCCTAAATTATCACTCAACTTTAAATGATTTTCTTATAAATAACAAATTGTAAGGTTCTGGCTTTTAGTCCAGTCTGCTATCTGCTCCTGTTTTACAGAAGAGTTCATCCCATTCACATTCACCTATAAAATTACTAACTCCATATTTCCTACCATCTGTCTATGGTCAGAGTTCTTTTTGTTTTTTTTGCTTATTTTTTTAAAGGTTTAGGCTCTGAAGGCAAAGGGGTGACATTCCACTTTTGTTTGCCTTGGGTCTGGTGCTGCAGACTGACTTCCACGGCTGGGTAGGTGCAGCCAGGTCCCACATTCTTCTGGGATTCAGGGGCTCACACTTTGCCTTTTGTATTTGTTTTTTGGGTGTCTCCCAGCAAATCTGCTAAATCACTACCATGCAACCAGGACAGAGTAGGCTAAGAGCTTTGCAGCAGATTCCCCTGTGCAAAGATGCCTCAATGCCCTGTCTTCCTACCTACCCTGGTTCCCTGCCCCAGGCAACCTTATGCCAATATCTTTTAAAAAAATTTACTTTAACAACTATTTACCCAATTCAATTCAACAAAGATTTATTGAGCTGCTAGTATGTCATTGGTTCATAGTGGGTAAGACATTGAGACAAAAAAATAATTTCTCCTCTTAAGGACCTAAATTTCTACCAATGAGCAGAATGTATATTGTTCTATTGTGATTATTTAGTCTCTGATTGATTTCTTTGTGTAAATATATATGTATGTACACAAGTATAATTTAAGTATATCTTTGACTGCAGCAAAACTACATTTTACCTATGGCAGCTGATTCCTTAATTCAATAAAATTGATTGAATACTTACATCCTTATTTTATATACAAGATGCTGTTTTATTGCTGTTTTAAATGAATAATTTGAATTTAAATGAATAAATTGAATGAATAAATTTAAATGAATAAAATTTGTGTAATATTGTATTATATGTGTGTGTGACTACCAAACCAAAAGAGACTTAAGAAACTTATAAAAGCTGGAAGAAAACTGAACAATATTTTTCATTGCTCTTATCACCAACTCTGCCCTACTCCCTCACAAAGAAGTTAAACATTGATCTCTGGAAATAAGGAGAGTTCCATACAAATGGACTTTGAATTTGGGGATATGGACATATGTATATATATGTTTGTGTATATATGTATTTGTCTATGTGTATGTATATATATGCACATGCATATGCTTTCATACATACATATGTAAATATATTGATATACAAATATAAACCTATTGGATTACAGACATTTTATGGGTCCTTTACCTCAGGAAATTAAGCAACTAGTTAGGGAAATAGCCCAGAATCATAATAACAGCAAGATGATATGCAGGCTGTGTCATATTCCACATAAATAAATGCTCAAAGGAACTCAAAGGAAAGAAAAACCATTTCTGGCTAGGATTACCAACGATAGTTACACGAAGGAGGCTGAAATTGTCAGGAAATTGAAGGAGCTCTTGGATTTTGTTAGTAGAGATCAAAGCAAGGGAATTCCAAGTTTAGGGAATGGTATTAGCAAATGCACTAGGAACAACAAGAAATAAGAATGCACAAGCACACTCAGGTGTGCTCCTTAATATCCCAGATTCCATACTCAAAACCTTCCATTTTAAATTCTTCCCTCTCCTTCATTTATCACATCCTATCATTTTATCTCCATAATATCTTACATCCTAATCCTATTTTTTTTATTCCCATTAACCCAACCTAACATCATTCAGAATTACTGTCCCTCAATAGATTTTCCTCACTTTTTTTCTACAACTCCCATCCATCTTTTACATTAATCATCTTTATGCAAAGACCTGGTCATTCCACTTTTTCCATGACTCCATAATACATCCTGAGAAATGTTCATATTCCATAATCTAAAATTCTAATATAGATATATAGAGAGAGACATTATATATATATATGTATATATGTGTGCATATATACATGTGTATATCTATATATATAGGTATATACATATCACATATAGCTATATCAAGGATATCTATATCTCATCTCATACTACTTCCTCTACAGACATTCTCATACTACAGCCAAATTGGACTACTTATTAATCTTCAGACATGTCCTTACTTTCTCATCTCTGTTCCTTTGATAAGGAACTTTCTTTGTTCTTCTCAAGAATTTATGTGATTTTGAATTTTTAGTCTATTCATGCAGCATATCCACCCATTAGACAAGCAAAGACTACATCTTATCAACAATTCAGCCTTCCAAGAACCTACTAGGATAATCTGCTCATAGTAAGTTCTTGAGTAGTGTTTATTAAATTGTAGTATTAGCAAGCCTTTGTTTCACAGGTAAAACAATGGGGAATCCAGTCCTACCACTTTGTAAATTGCCCCAAATTATTAACTAGCAGAATTCAAATTAGTGAGATTTTAATCTATATTGGAAAAAATAAATCTTTTCTCTCACTTAACAAATCTATAGTTAAAAAAAATAAGGCAAACTTTTGAATTACTAACTCCTAGAATTCTTAGGGTAAACAAGCACAAAACACCTATGAAGTTCACTTTGTCTTCCTAAAAGTACATTTTCAGTAAAAGTATTCCCGGAGAAAATAAACCTTCTTCCTCTGATTGTTCTTTGTTGCCTGTGAGAGCCTTTTCACAGAAACACACGAGTATAAATCTGGATGTGTATAAGGGCTCAGCCAGCACTCAACTTTGAACATATTTAAATTAGTCAACTGCTTACTTTCTAAAGCACTCTTATGGGAGTACTCAACTCTTGATACATTGGGGTTGAGCAGTAATCAGCAGCTAGTCTCCATCTAGTCAAGAGCTTCTTTTTTTGTCACATGGGTACAAAATTGAAATTCACAGAAGTGACATTCTCAAATTTCTGCAGATGTCTCAAGATATCCATCTTTGACTGACTCCTGGAAGTCTAAGTATGGAGAAGACACGCCTTCAATTTTGATCTCCTTCCTACCTGAAAGGAATAAATCACAACATTTGGAAAGCAACATAATGTCATGCAGCTTCCAAATGTTCAATCTTTCTGTTCAGAAATAAGCACTGTCCTTTGCAAAGCAATGGGTGAAAAAAGTAGAGAGCATACATGGAAACAGGATAATTATAAAAAAGTAGCATTGATTGACATGTGCTTCAATTACATTTTCTAGACATTAGGTGTCATAAGATATTCCTTTCAAAAATTTCTACTTGCCCCTGTAATTCTTTTTATTCCTCCTTTCTTCCCTCCTTCTTTTTGCTAATGAACAAATTGAATGAAACATTAACTATGAGAAGAGTGCTAAACAATTTAATTTTTTGCTCTCTCAAAAAAAAACATTTTTGTGCATCCAAGATTAATATCCTCCCTTTTAAATTTTTTTCATTTATCAACCGTTTTATGTTTATATAATTATATTACATATGTATATAATATTTTATATTTATATTTATTATCCCCTGAAAAAAAACTTCTAACAACACATTTCTATAATCACAATATATTTTGTCTCTATATCAGGGCTTGATATACTCCTATTGTCATAAGGGCCAAATTCAGAACTTCCTGCTTTTGTAATTCAATAAAATAAGAATATTTTTACATTTTTAATTTTTAACCTAAAAACCATTGACTCCCTAGCAATATAAAAATAGGTTATGACTGGATTTGGCCCTCATAGTGGCTGACCCTTGCTGTATATGTTTAGACATAATAATCATCATATATTTGGAACATCTTTACATAGGGTCTACTTCCTCACACTTCAAGAAAGTATGATGTTCTTAAATTTCCAATAACCAACTGCAATAGGACCACCAAGTTATTATATATATTTATATATATATATATATATATAAAGAACAATAAACCTTCAGCAATGAAAAATGGTCAATATCCTTACAATACCATTTTCAGTTATTTCAGTCATTAAAACTAAAACCTGAGCCAGAGATGTCCCCTTAGAAAATAAAGAACATGAAATAATTTGATAATTCATTCCCTGAAGCCTAGCTTGTAGTGATCAGTGAGGCTTCACTATATCTAGGACTATCTAGACCCAGGCACTTACTTTCATCCTGGCCATTTCTAATCTGTCCTTTTCCTCTCCTCCTATTTTTCTAGAACTATAATCAAATTAATATTGGCATTGCTTCTTAAAAGAAGTAAACCAAATTTGCTGTTGTTCCACTCAACAATATCTATGTCAGGACCAAAATATCCTTCCCTACTACCAGTTCCCTATCTGTGTTGTTTGCCTTTTTGAAATGTAAACTCCTTGAATTCAGAAAATATTCTCACATATATTTTTGTCCCCCTGGCATATAGAACAAAGCTTGCTATGCAATAACCTTTTTAATATTTAAACAATATGTATTTTCCCATTAATTTATTCATTTAAATAATAGTGACTACTCAGAGCTTTGAGTAACCCTTGTATTACTACTAGCTATGTAATGATTTATAAGGCAGACAGTAGAGAAATATCCTCCAGTGTTAAAAACACCTAAGATTTTACTCATACAAATAACTTACAAATCACTTCCCTTACTACTTCCTGGACTCTACGATCACCATCGGGATAAAATCAGGGGGAAAAAAATCAGGATCCTCTGTCCCCTCTCATACTTGCTTCCTCCCAAGACAATCCTGCGATTTCTTCAACTCTCCAAGATTGCTCAAATGTCTCTTTTCTTCAGAGCACACAGGGAGACAAGAAGGAATGTATACTGTAATAGCCTGCAGGTTCTGCATCCTCTACTTATCCCTCCTTGGATGAGTCAATCAAAGGCATTAAAAAGGAATCAGAGAGATTCTGAACAAGGAGAATTGACTCTCAGCTTATGTGAGGAGGAATGAATAAATTAGTCCTATGATAAACTGATGTAGCAATAAAAAATTTCATGGAGAGGCAAGAGCCTTTTAACAACAATTTCATCAGTTATATAGTTTATGCACACTATAGATAAATAACTCAACTAGTTAAATAAATTTTAATTTTTTTTGTTTTTGGTGTGGACTTATTAAAAAAAAATTGTTCTAATATAGAGAATGGATAAACATCTGTTCTGCAACCTGCAGCTTTAGAAAGTTTCCTGGAGCATTTAGAATTAAAGCAATATGACTAAGGTTACATAGTCAATACCTTTCTGAGATGTTACTTAAACCTTAGTCTTCCTAAATCCAAAGATGCCTCTCTATGCATTACCCCATACTGTCTGTCATCTTCAGACTTTGTCATTAAATGAAATTCAGTGGACTGGAGAAAATACTTTAGGTAAATTTTTTCAGAAAACCAATAATAAAACAATATTAATTAAAAGTAAAATACAAAAACCAATAAAAGAATATGTGGGGGGGGAGTGGGAACTGTGTGAGATCATCTAATTATAGGGTTTATTAATCTGGCTTCTGAAAACTTATTTAAAAAATATTTCGATAACTTCATTTCAATATAATCATATTTCTTTTAAGCATCTGTTTTTAATGTATTTAAAAATATTGTTCAGAGAAGTCCCCAGGCTTCACTAGATTGCCAGAGAAGTTCCATGACACAGAAAAAGATAAGAACCCTTGATCTAGTCCAATAGTCTTAAAACATGAATTATATGCTATTTTTACCTATTTATGTTATTACTATCTAAACATTTGTTACCTTTCAAAGGCTAGCTAATGGGGTTACAAATTCATCTGAGCAAAAGCAGGGGTGATTATATAATGAGCCTGTAGAGGCTATCAGTAGCCTGATAAGGTACTATAAAGGGTCCGGGATCAATTCAATTTAAATAAACAAGCATTTATCAAATTATTACAAGATTACTGCTTATACCAAGGAAAAATCAAGAGTACTGTCTTTAAGGAATTTATTCCTTGCTGAGGAGATACAACATGTATATAGGTAAATAAAAACAAAGTATTTTATACCCAATAATTTCAAGGTTAAATAAATTACCAATAGTTAGAGGAACTAGTCAAGGTCTCCCTCAAGGATGGTGATGCCTTTGGCAAAAATAGATAAATTTGGGAAAATATAATAAATTATGTTTTGGACATATGGAGTTTAAACTTCTTTAAGAATATATGTAGAAGTTATAGTATCATGGACTAGAACTTGAAGGAACTGCAGAGACACTCACCCTCTCCAATTTTACAAAACTAAGTAAAGCTAAGTGACAGATCTATGATGCATAAAAGATTAAGAAAACATGGTGTAGGGAGGAAAGAAAAGTCCTAAAATAGAGTTGTGATGAGAAAAAGATGGTGATTCCTGATCTATTCCATCCTTTAATCACCCCATTCCCTCACTTGCCTATCTCAAGAAAGAGCTACATATGACCATTCTCAAGAAATAATTATCTATTTTCTTTGAAAAATGCTTGAGATTCTATAACTTCCTTCAGAAATGAATCCCTTCATTTCCCACATAACAATTAACAAAGTCTTCAAGATGCAAAGAAGCAAATTTAGCTGTTTGAAAGGAAACAACTTCCTCAAGAGAGGCAGCAGAACCACTTGTAAAATATGCTAGAGTATAAATTCCCTTCATGTATGGAGAGGCTTAGAGGCTCCTAAGGTCCCTTCTAACTCAAATTCAGTGATTCTGTGCTTCTAACCTAAATAATTCCTCTTGTAGATCATGGCTCTTTTCTCTTATTCTGCCTTAAGAAGAAAGGAATAGCATTTGCTCATTACTCCCCATGCAAAAGCCTTTCAAATACATGAGAAGGGTTACTCAAATTCCCCTTAGCCTTTGCTCCTTCAGGATAAATCACCCCAATCTTTTCATCTTTCTTTAAAGATAAATTCCTTTTTATTCATTTACAGCACTTTGGGAAGGAAAAAAGGCATATGTGAATGTACTTTCTGACTACAAAGTAGGCTATTATTTTTCCAAATTTGAAAACCTAGTTAAAAAGAATATATAGTAAAGAACATGGGTGAATTCATCCAAGCTGTTATAAAAGTTTCAGTAGTATTTTTCTATTCAAGATGGCTATTTTTGAAGTTTCTGAAAATGATAGGGATTTCAATTTTGCTAAAATTAATTCTGAAAATTACTAATCAAAACCCATGAAACATAAGTCAGTCAATCAGTCAGCCAGGATTTATTAATTTCTTATTAAATGCCTGACACTGTGATAAGAACTGGAAACACAAAGAAAAGGAAATACAAACCCTGCCCTGGAAAAGTTCACTTTCTAATGATGAAGACAACATGAAATTTTTTTTTATTTTATTTTTTTTATCTAGAAAATTTATTTATTTTGAAAACACATTACTTTATGAATCATGTTGGGAAAGAAAAAACAGCAAAAAAAAGTAAACATAGTATGTGTTAATTTGCATTCAAGTTTTTTATTTCTTTTTCTGGATGCAGATGACATTTTCTGTCCAAAGTCTATTGAAAATGCTTTGGGATCACTGAACTACTGAGAAGAATGAAGTTTTTTTTTTATGGTTGATCATCTCACATTCTTGCTGTTATTGTGTACAATGTATTCCTAGTTCTGCTTGTTTCACTTAACATCAGTTCATGTAAATCTTTCCAGGCTTTTCTAATATCAGCTTGTTCATCATTTTTTTATACAATAGTAATATTCCATTATCTTCTTATAACACTACTTGTTCAACCATTCCCCAATAGATGGACATCTACTCATTTTCCAATTATTTGCTGCCACAAAAAAAAATGTTGCTATGGACTTTTTGCACATTTGGGTTCTTTACTCTCCTTTAAGATTTCTTTGGGATACACACCCAGTAATGGCACTTCTGGGTCAAAAAGCATGCATAGTTTTATAGTTTCAAATTGCTCTCCAGAATAGTTGGTTCATTTCACAACTCCACCAACAATGTATTAGTGTATCAATTTTCCCACATCCCTTCCAACATTTATCATTATCTTTTTTTGTCATCTTAAGTCAATCTGAGAGATATGAGATGGTACCTCAGAATTGTTGTAATTTTCATTTCTCTAATCAAGAGTGATTTAGAGCATATTTTCATGTAACTATAGATAGCTTTAATTTCATCTGAAAATTTTCTGTTCATATCGTTTGACTATTTATCAATTGGGGAATGATTTTATACTTATAAATTTGGCAGAGTTCTTTATATATTTTAGAAATAAACCTTTATCAGAAACACTGGCTGTAAATATTTTTCCAGTTTTGTAATTCCCTTTTAATCTTGTTTCTGTTGGTTTTGTTGTTGCAAAAAATTTTGAATTTAATGTAATCAAAGTTGTCCATTTTGCCTTTCATGATGTTCTCTAGTTCTTCTTTGGTCATAAAGTCCTTCCTTCCCCAAAGATTTGATAGGTAAATTATGCCTTGGTCTTCTATTTTTTTTTATGTTTTCATACTTTATGCCCAAATCATGTACCCATTTTGACCTTATTTTGGAATGGGATGTTAAATGTAGGTCTATGTCTAGCTTCTGACCTATTATTTTCCACTTATCACTGCAATTTTTTTCAAAAAGTGAGTTCTTATTCCAAAAGCTGGTGTTTGGGAGTTTATCAAAGACTAGATTGCTATAGATCTTGCTTATTGTGATGTGTGAATCTCATCTATTCTACAAATCCACCTCTTTATTTTTTAACCAGTTCCAAATGGTTTTGATGACTGCTGCTCTAAAACATACTTTTATGTTTGCTAAGCCAACATCCTTTGTATTTTTTATTAAGTCCCTTGACGTTCTTGATCTTTTCTTCTTTCAGATGAATTTTGTTGCAATTTTTTGTAGTTCTATAAAATAAATTTTTGACAGTTTGATTGGTATGGTATTGAAAAAGAGGATCAATTTAGGCAAAATTGTCATTTTTCATATAAGCTCAGCCTACTCATTCATGAGCAATTGATGTTTTCCAATTGTTTAGATCTGAGAGTGTTCATATAGTTCTTGGGTTTTCTTGGCAGATAGACCCCCAATATTTTATTTTGTCTACATCAATTTTAAATGGAATTTCTCTTTGTATATCTTGCTTATGGGCTTTGTCAGTAACACATACACACACACACACACACACACACACACAAACACACTCATATATATAGTGGGTTTATTTTATATACTGCAACTTTGTTAAAGCTTTGAATTGTTTCCAGTAGGTTTTTGGATGATTTTCTAGGATTCTCTAAGTATATAATCTCCCAAAAGAGAGAGTTTTATTTCCTTGTTGTCTATTCTAATTGCTTTAATTTCTTTTTCTTTTCTTATTGCTAAAGCCAACATTTCTAGTAGTGTTAGATAATAGTGGTGATGTTTGTTTCACACCTGATCTTATTGAGAATGCATCCATTCTATCCTGCCATCTAGGGGTGGGGTGGGGAGTAGGGGGGAAAAATTTTGTAACAGAAAGCTTTGTAAGGGTTAATGTTGAAGACTTACCCATACATATGTTTTGCAAATAAAAAGGGTTTAATAATAATAATAATAAAGAAAAGAAAAAAAGAGAATGCATCCATTCGCATTATAAATAATGCTTACTGATAGTTTTAGATAGATACTGCTTATTATTTTAAGGAAAGTTTCTTTTAACCCTATGCTCTCTCGTGTTTTTAATAAGAATGGGTGCTATATTTTGTCAAAATCTTTTTCTGCATCTATTGAGATTGTCACATGATTTTCGTTGGTTTTGTTATTGATATAGTCAATTATAGTAATAGTTTTCCTGGTATTGAACCAGCCCTGCATTCTTGGTACACATCCCATTTGATCATAGTGTATTATGTCTGCTAATAAATTGCTGCAATTACTTTGGTAATACTGTATTTAAATTTTTGCATCATTATTCATTAGGGAGATTGCTCTGCAGTTTTCTTTCTCTATTTTGGCTCTTGCTGGTTTAGCTATCAGGACCATATTTGTGTCATAGAAGGAATTTGGCAGTACTCCTCATTTACCTATTTTCCCCAATAGTTTACATAGTATTGGAATTAATTGTTTTTTAACTGTTTGGTAGACTGCACTTGTGAATCCATCTGGCCCTGGAGATCTTTTCTTAAGGAGTTCATTAATGGTTTGATCAATTTCTTTTTCTAAAATGATGCTATTTAAGTAATTTATTTCCTCCTCTGTTAATCTAGGTAACATTTTTGTAAATATTCATTCATTTTGGTTAGATTGTCAGACTTGCTGTCATACAGTTGGGCAAAATTTATCCTAATTATTGCTTTAATTTCTTTTTCATTAGTGGTAAATTTACCCTTTTAATTTTTGATGTGGTTGATTTTTTCTCTTTTTTCTGATGAATTTAACTAAAGGTTTATCTGTATTTTTTTTTCATAAAACCAACTTTTAGTTTTACTAATTTGATCAATGGTTTTCTTAGTTTCAGTTTTGTTAATCTCTTCCTTGAGTTTCAGAATTTCTCATTTGAAATTTAATTGGGGGCTTTTAATTTGTTCTTTTTCTAACTTTTTAAGTTGCATGCCCAATTCATTGATCTCCTCTTACTCTATTTATAGGTTTTGGTATGTTTTCTCATTATTGTCATCCTCTTGAATAAAATTATGGATAGTTTCTGTGATTTGTTGTTTGACTCACTTTTTAGAATTAGATTATTTAATTACCAATTGGTTTTTAGTATTTCTGTGTCCCTTTGTTGAATATATTTTAATGCATTGTGATCTGAAAAGGAAGTATTTACTATTTCTACCTTTCTACATTTGATTATGAGAGGGTTTTTTTGTTGTTGTTGTTTTTTGTTTGTTTGTTTTGCCCTAATGCATGGTCATTTTCTTTTAGAAAGTACCATGTACTGCCAAGAAAAAGGTGCAGTCATTTCTTTCCCTATTCAGTTTTCTCCAGAGATCTATCCTATCTAGATTTTCTAGAATTCTTTTAATCTCCCTTGTTTCTTTCTTGTTTATTTTGTCATTACATTTGTCTGATTGTGAGAGGGGAAGATTAAAGTTGCCCACTAATATAGTCTTGCTGTCTATTTCTTCCTTTGACTGGCTTAAAATCTTCTGTAGTAATTTTCCTGCTCTACCAATTGATTCACACACATTTAGTATCTTTACTACTTCATTATTTACATTACCCTTTATCAAGTGTACTTTCTTTCCTTATCTCTTTTAATAAGATCTATTTTTAACTTTACTTTTGCTTTATCTGAGATCAGAATTGCTACCCCTGCTTTTTTTTTACTTTACTGAAGCATCATAAATTCTTTTCAAGCCTTTTATCTTTATTCTGTATGTATCTCTCTGGGTCAAATGTGTTTCTAATAAACAACATATTGTAGAATTCTGCTTTTTAATCCATTCTGCCATTAGTTTCCTTTTTATGGGTCATCCCATTCATTCAAGTTCACAGTTATGATTATCACATCTGTATTTCCCTCCATCCTATTTTTTTCCTTGTTTGTTTTCTCTCTTTCCACCTTGTCCTTAATCATGTTTGTTTTTATCCACTCCACCTACTACCTTATCTTCTATCACCCCTTCCTCCCTTCTCTTACCTTTTCTGCCTTTCCTTTTATCCTAACTCTCCTTTTTTCCCTCTTTTTCCTCCTACTTCTTTATAAAATTAGATATATTTCTATACCCAACTGAATGATTAAATTATATCCTCTTAGAACCAAAACTGATGAGATTAAGCTTCAGATAATGTTTATTTCCCTCCCATTTTCCCCTCAATTGTAATAGGTCTTTTGCACCTCTTCATGTGAACTAGTGTTACATTATATCTTCCCTTTTCTCTTTTTTTCAAGCACAGACCTTTGTCCACCCTTTAATGTCTTTTTCTTTGAGTTTTCACATCAGAGTTCATTCAGAATTATACCCTCAGTCCATGTGATACCCCCTGTCTGGCCTAATGCCAGATACAGTTTTCAAGAGTTACAGATATCATTTTTTTTCCATCTAGGAATATAAACAATTCAACTTTTAAAGAATACATATTTCCCCGGTTTGCCATTCTATGCTTCTTTTGAATCTTGTGTTTGTAGAATAAATTTTCTATTTAGACCTGTTTTTTTTTCAAAAGAAATGATTGAAAATCTGTTACTTCATTGAAGTTCCATAGCCTTCCCTGAAAGATGATGTTGAGTCTAGTTAGATAATTCTTGATTGTATCCCTAGGTCCTTTGCCATTCCAGCATTTGGTATTCCAGGGCCTTTAATCCTTAATTGTAGAAACTGTCAGGCAATTCTGATTGTTAGTCCTTGATATTTTTATTGTTTTTGTCTGACAGCATGCAGTGTTTTTTCCTTAAGGTAGTAGTTCTGGACTTTAGCAATAATGTTCCTTGAGGTTCTCCTTGTGGGATCTCTTTCCAAAGGTGATCCTTGGATTCTTTAAATCAGTATTTCTTCACTCTCCTCTCTCACTTGGTGTTTTGTTCTTCTCTGTCACCACAGTAGCTTTCTGTGGTCAGAGTTCTTCTCTGTTTCTTACTCATTTTCTTTCCTTTTCTTTTGGTATTTCCTTTCTTTTTTAATTTTATGGTTGAGTTCTGCTCCTGGGATAAAGGGGGAATTGTCCCAAGCTTCATGTGCACCTCTGAGCCTTGACTTTGAGCACAGGGGCCCCTTGTATTTTCAGAGGGTAGCTTTGCCTGCTCTTTTCAGGAAACCACCTAGTTTCCCATGGTTTTCCTTCTGAGCTGGGACTGGAAACTGCTCCACTAATTTCCTGCTACACTGAGCTAAAATTAAGGGTGTTAACTGCTGATTTGCTGTGGCTAAAATCTTTTCATTGGCTTTTGCATAGTTTATTTGAACTGGCCTGAACTCCCTTTTCACCTCAGTGAGACTGACCTTTCTTGAAGTTTTTCCAGTCTATCATGAGCTGACAAGTGGTTTCATTAAAATAGACTGTTTAGACTCTTGTTTTCATGTGGTTTTTGAGTGAAACAGGGAGAACTTGAGCAGCTTCCTGGCTTCATTCTGACATCTTGATTCTATCCCCAGAAGAAAGACAACAGGAAGATGAGTACCTATGTATAAGTTACATGTGGTAGCAGATGGAAAGCAATGGATTATTTCAAATTCATTTCCTGAAGTATAATCTTAAATTCAAAGAGCAGAGATTTTGGAGGATTTCTCTAGATGCAGCTAGATGGTTCAATGGGTTGAGCTTCTTCTGGAGTCAGGAAGAGATAAGTTCAAATCTGGCTTCAAAAATTAACTAGCTGTACCTAAGTTTCTTTGCATGTAAAACAGAATGGGGCTTTGGGGAATATCAAATGTGATAAATTTTGTAAAGTATTTTGCATAATGCCTTGCACATAGTAGCTACTTGATAAATGTTTGTAATGAAAACCTCCCCACAATTCTGATGAAATTATTTGTTCAAGTTTAAAGGAAGCTGTTAATAACAAAGCAATGACTAGAACCCAAGTCTTTGGCTAATTCTTATGTTCTTTCCATTACATCATATGCCTCTAGAAATTAAGTTTGTGTTAAGGGAAAAAAATGATCCATAATAAAAAGTATTCAAGGCTATTTCGAAGGATACAGTGAAGAGCCAAGTAACATTAAAATCAAATTTTCAAATCATATTAATGTCACTAAATATCTATTGTTTCCAAAGTTAAGACTAGTAATAAGCTACACAGTTTCCCCTTTAAAATCCATGATCTATCAAAATCTCTAAACTTTCCAAACACAACAGAAACAATTAATCTGTCTGATCCATGAACAAGACCAAGATCAATATCGGCAAAAATTCAGACTCACATCCTCTGATTGTACGAGATGATTGTGCCACCCTTAATGAATTAAGCCCTTCCTCTACACACATGAGATTAATGCTAATTCAATTAAGCTGCCTTAGCCCTTAGATAATGCTTGAGAAATATTCTAACCTGTAGCTTTGTAGTAGTAGTTGCTGTTATGTTTGTGGGTGTGTGCTTTTAATCTTAAAAACCTGAGAATCAAGAGCTGAAGTAGAAACAATGGTCCCCATTCAATACTGCATAAAAAGGAAAGCAACCCAACTCAGTCTTGCATTGTTAATTTCAAATGGCCAAATTCTCAGTCATTCAAGCCTATCTCAGGGCTATAACTTCTCATTTTAGCAATTACTACATTGCCATAGCCTTAATGGCTCTCTTTACATTGATGGTGCCAACCTCAGAAAACTTTAATTCAATCTTTTAAAACCATTTCTAAATGAAGTAAAATATGGGTGCATAAGGTTGAAGTGCTTTCTAAAAAAAAGATTGTTTAATATTTTTAGTATGAAATTAGTTTTTATTTTACCTTAAAATAAATGTAATTGAAACTTTTCCCCCATAAACAAAACTGAGAGATTTAGAAAGAGTAGGAAGCATTTTATTTTCCTTTGAAATCTAATAATGTAAACATCACCTTGTACTTTTCCTCTAAAAATCCCTTTCGTGTAACATTTTTTTTCTTTAAACTTTTCCTCACTTGTCAGTTATAGATCTGCTGTGCCCCAGGGGTACATAGAATTTGGGCAGGGAATCAAATCCCCAGGGACAAATAAAATCCAGAGACTCAGCCTTGGGAAAAAATCTTTTCAACATATGGCCATTTGTTTATATAAAATCCTTATGGAGAAGATTTAGTAAAGTTAACAGTTGCCTGAAACTCAGCTCTTTTTATATTTCTGAAAAAGCCATTGACATTTAAGCCTACCAGGCATCTCTATGTTATAAAAGAACTACAGATATCCACTCATTTCTAAGAGCTAACTTTTCCCCACAAAGAGTTCTTAAAGTTGAACATCAATTTCAGTAGATACTTTGGATTTACCTGAGCAGTATTATACACAACATATTCAGTATGTAGTACAAGAACCCTCACTAACATCAGAAGAAACCCCAGTTCCTAAGGGGATGTCCACACCATCAAGAGGTGACACTAGCTGTCATATCAGCTACAATTTTGCCCAGTCCTTTGACACCATACTTGCCTTTGGGTAGCTTGCTGATCTTGGATATATAGTTTAGTTCCTACATGTTTCAATAGACAACTTCTCCAAGGAAGATTAATCCCATTGGGACTCCCTGGGATGTATGGCAGTATAATTGGCCCTCTTGGAAACTGTCAGCAAAATAGATTGCTTTACCAAACATACTGTAGCCATTTACAGGAGCTTCAGGTGAGGTATTAAAAGACCCTGAGAGAGTATCCTGGCAAAGTTGGTGGCCTTGGACCTGTGCCATAGCAGCTGCAGGTTATAAAGTTGCTTAAAGGGCTTGTAATTTTGCCTTCTTTCATCGTCAATTTGGAAGGTAGCAATAATTTCCAAGTCATTGGAATTGTGAGTAGTAACATGTATATTCTTAATATATTGCCTGATTATGTTGCTTTCTTCTAAATTCTAAAACCACTTTAATACTAGTTGTAAGCTTCCCAGAATTAATATAAATGGGATCCTTTCTGCCAACTTGAGATCCAACATGACTATAGGTCATCTCAATATTTAGTAGTTGTCCAGAATTTCTACTTTCAATGTTAATTTCTTTTTTCTTTTCTGACTTGTTGTTCCCTTCTTCCTCTTTGATGCAACCCATAGCTCTTCTTGGAAGAAGGTTCACCTTTCTTCCCTCCTGACTTTACTTAAACATGTTCTTGTTTCAATTCAACAGCTCAAGAGGACAAGTTGTGTAGAAAGAGGAGAAAGTGTCAAAAGCAGAGATGTTTGAGGAACACATTGGCTTTTTTGTTCTCTTTGATGTTTTTTTTTTTTTTTTCATCTGCTCAACCTCTGGTGTATTAATGCAGAAGGAAACTTTGTTAGCTGTCTGTCAGTTTCCCCCAAGTTCTTCTATTGTGATTTTTATCTCATCCTAGTTTTTGGAGAGCTTCCTCAGTCAGAATCTGCATGCTGGCCAATGGCTTATCTGATAGGGCTGAGGAGTTCACAATGAGAGGGATTGCCACTGATAAGAGGAATGGTTTTTAAGCTGGGCATTAGCTTCTGGAAGGAACACTAGATCCTGATTTTTACATTTAAAATTCTTGAGGTAAGAGATTTCCTAAAGCTCTTTGGGGATGATCCACCCTTTCCAGTTAGGAGTCTATATCCTGGCAACACATTTGATCCAGGCAGTAATATCTTAGTGCAGTAGTATGTATCACTCTTGAAGATAAATTGTCCCCTGCACTCCTCACAGGGAAGAAGAGCTCCAAAAGCCATCCCATTGCCTATTCTGTCCAATATCACGAAGTCCCCAGAAGGTATTTCCTGCTTGTTGGCTATCAACAGCACTTTGTTTTTTTTTTTTTAATTTTATTTTATTTGCAAAACATATGTATGGGTAATTCTTCAACATTAACCCTTACATAGCTTTCTGTTACAGATTTTTCCCCTGAACTCCCCACCCCTCCCCTAGATGGCAGGATATCCACTACATGTTAATTATGTTAAAATATTGGCAAATCAAATATATGTATACATATTTCTCAACTTATTATTGTTGTGCAAGAAAAATCGTATCTACCAAAAAGACATATCAGATAAAGGAAACACAATGTAAGCAAACATCAGTCATGGGTATGAGAACTTTATGTTGTGGTCGACATTTCACATCCCTCTCTCTGGGTGTATATGGCTTTCCTCAGTGAACAATTGGAAGTGGTTTGAAACATTTCATTGTTGCAGAAAGCCATATTCATCAGAATTGATCGTCATATGGTCTTCTTGTTGCCGTGTATAATGATCTCCTGGTTCTGCTCATTTCACTCAGCATCAGTTCATGCAAGTCTCTCCAGGCCTCTCTGAAATCGTCCTGCTCAACAGCACTTTCATACATAGAGCAGACTTTCTTCATTTCATCTTTGATGAATTCTGCATCTTGAAGAGTTCTTCTGTTTCATGTCTTTGTCCTTTTACTTCTTGGCCTTCTTCTTGGTTATGTAGTCTCCATTTACCTTGTTTCCTTTCCTCTTCCTTTGAGTATTAGGACCTGTTTCTTGAATTTTTCCCTGTCCTCTGGCAACACTCCACTGAATCCTTTTGAGCTGGCTAGCACTTTACTAAATCTCATTTATAACAGCATTCTGGTCTGGGTGGAACTTCTCTGGATCAATCAATTTCTTAGGCAACCATACATGACCATTTTCTATATTCTGTTGACACCCTTTGCAAGTTCTTCTATTAGATAGGCATACTTGGCTGCAAAGGTGATTGGATTTTCTCTCCCTTGCCACCTTCATCTTGACTCTTGCCTTTACTTCCTTTCATCCCTTCAGCCTCGATCATCTTCTTAATTTTCTGCTGGTTATCCTATTATAGCTTCAAGAACCTACCTACTTTAAACTCAGTCCAAGAGATGATGAGATAATGCTTCTAGAAACAAGTATAGTGATGCCAGTTTGGGACCTTCCCATCATACATGGATGACTACACCATGGTGGTCAAGAAGAGTGAGTCCTTGATGATGTTCTCACCACATTTCTTGCAGGAAGCATGCCTGCTCTTTGCATACTCAGCCCAGTAGGAACTTATCCACAGGCTCTGCTGTCTTCCCACCTCCTTTTCCCTCTTTGTGATCTATGGATGCATCGAACAGAAGCGCCCCACAAGAGCCAGGTAGGGTGTGTGTTCTGAATATTTTCTTAGAATATTCACAAGATTTAAAAGCAAAAAATTGTAAATTGTCTTTTGTGAGAGTGTTTTTTGCTCCTTCCATCTCAGACCTAGGGCTCAGCTCTTTTACTATCCATTATGAGACCAAGACATTACCTCTAGGTATAGAGTAGAAGCAAATAGGCCAAATTAAAGAAGGGAGGCACTTAGGTTAGATCTATGGAAGACAATGCAAAGATTCCTCCATTGAATTCATCCTGGTATAGGAAAAATCCTGAATTGTCAAAGGCTGTGCCAACATATTACAAACTCTAGCACATCATATCAAGATAGAAAAGCTTTAAATGTAGACTTACTAATATACCAATTTAATTCAATTCAAAAAATATTTATTAAGAAAATGGGGTAAAGATTGTTTTAGGTGTTATGGTTATAAAGATAAAAAGAAACTTTCATTTAATAGGACAAGTATATGCAACATCAGCCAATCAACCAATTAATCAAAGAATACCTTAACATTAAGCAACCAGTATATGCATACCTCATTTTCTTGCATTTTGCTTTATTGTACTTTGTAAATATTGGCTTTTTTGTAAAGGAAAGTTTTGTGACAACCTTGTGAACAAATCTATCAGCACCATTTTTCCAACAGCATATGCTCATGTTGTATCACTAGCAATTCTTGCTACATTTCAATTTTTTCCTTATTATTATATCTATTATATTGATCTTTGATTAGTGGTCTTTAATGTTACTATTGTAATTGTTTGCAGGCATCTCAAACTGCACTCATGTAAGATTGCAAACTTAAAAGATATGTGTTTCAACTGTTCTACCAAACAAAATTCCCAACTCTCTCCTTGGACCTTCCTATTCCCCAAGATGCAGCAATATTGAAAACAGATCGATATAAAATCCTACAATGAATGGCCTTTAAGTATTCAAGTGAAAGGAAGAATCAATTGATGAGGCAAATTTACCCCAGGCTTCAGTAACTATCATCCTGATCAGTATGTAGCCATTGAGGCAAGACTTTCAGAGAGTAAGAAGATTACAACTTACTGGAGGCTTGGAGGATAGTTAGGAATTTTTAGCAATAAAGTATTTTTAATTAAGGTATGCATATTGTTTCATTAGGCACAATATTATTACATACTTAATAGACTACAACATAGTATAAACATAATTTTTTTATGAACTGAGCAATCAAAAAAATTGTGACTCACTTTATTGTGATGTTCCCTTTATTGTGGAGATATCAAGTACAAAGAATTGAATAATCCCTAATCTCTTTTTTCACAAGATTTAATGCTTTATTTAAATCTTAATACATAGAAACTTTGGAGATCATATATTTCAATGATATGAGTGACAATATACTATTTGCTTTTATAATATTTTGTCAGTTTTTTTTTCTTTTTATTATTTTTTTATTATTTTTAAAACATATGGATAGATAGTATTCAACATTCACTCTTTCAAAACTTTGTTTTCCAAATTTTTTTTCTCCCTCCCTTCCCTTCTCCCTCTTCCCTAGACATCAAGTAATCCAAGATATGTTAAACATGTGCAATTCTTCTATACATGTTTCCACAATTATCATACTGCACAAGAAAAATCAGATCAAAAAGGAAAAAAATGAGAAAGAAAACAAAATGCAAGCAAACAACAACAAAAAAGAATGAAAATGCTATGTTGGGATCCAGACTCATTTTCCACAATCCTTTCTCTGGGTTCAGATGGATGTCTTCATCACAAGACCATTGGAACTGACCTGAATCACCTCACTGTTGAAAAGAACCACATACATCAGAATTGATCATTGCATAATCCAAATAATCCCTAATGCCCAAGAGTTTAAATTTAAATGAAGAAGACAAATACACACACATGCATAATGTAAATGTAAAATGAATAGACACAAATACATACAAATTAATTAAACTATTAATATTACAATGTGGCAAGCAATGTATTAGGGTCTGGGATATAAGTACCAAAAAGGAGATAATCTCTATCACAAGAAGTTTACATTCTAATCCAGAAATCAACAAGGATGTGTGTGTGCATGTGCATACACACACATATACACATATATACACATTTGTAATATACATATATACATGCATATACACATGTGTATGTATGTGCGTATATTATATGTGTGTGTATGAAAATCTTTGCAACAATGATAAATGACTCTGACTTCCCACTTTCTAAAGGTCAAGTGGGTTACATTTCACTTCTCTACCAGTGTTCTGTGATACTCTAAGGAGAAGTAGGAAATCTCTCATCTGTCAGTAGCTTAAGCAGTAACCAAATATGTTTCATCAATTTTAAGGGTACAAGCACCTCAGTTCCACTTAATTACTTTATAGTTCAACTAGCTTTTGAAAGGTATACCCAAAACAAGCATGGGAATTGTTTCCCTAATTCTCTGAAGCTTGATCCTCCCTATACCATCTTGGTCTTTGTAGAGAAGATAGAAAATTAGGTTCACAGTTTGGCTCAATTCCTATTTATCATTAGTTCCACTAAGTCTCAAGTCCAAAGTCTTTCTGAGCTTGCATATGAGAATGGCTTCTCTGGGATTCTCTGCTAGGCTGGTTGCAACATTTTACCTGGAATTCTGGACTCAAAGATCCTCCTGGATTAAGCTCTAAAGTTAGAGATTCCTTTCCTTGTACCTAGATATTTTTAGTATTACTCTTAAAGGAAATGGAAGAAGAACCTCAGAGACTTCCCTCATCAATCAATCAGTCACAAATTAATCATTAAGTCTATTGTGCACCCAGTTTATTGCATGATACTTTGCTGAGACAAAATGCGTCTTCGAATTTTAGGCACCACTAGAAAAAAAAAAGAGGCAAATAGTTTTAAAGATGAAGACAATACTGATTACACAGCTAATGGAAAGAGACTGTTTTCACCCATGTGAAAGGTCAATAGAAAGAGATTTTTCCCAAAAACATATCTTCAGTCTCTCCCACGTGTGTAACTCTATCTTGGATGATCTAGGCATTTACCCAATTCCCCTTTTTATATAAAGTGAATATTAAAACACAGCAAAGCAGTTTAGGAGGATGGGACTAGCAGTTGGTGGGAATTATAAAAGGATTCAACACAAAAAGGTAGTAGCTGACCTGCAATTCAAGGAGAAGAGGGACCATGAGATGGAGTTGCTAAATAAAAGAAAGAAGGGAAGGGAAAAAAGAGAAACAGAAAGGGACTTAGGAAGAGTACTAACAGTAACAGCATGGGATGTTCCAGAAAAAAATGTCCTACAAATAGTGATTCCAAGGCTGATCTTTGAACAGAACTGGACTTTTAATAGCTCAAGACCAGTTGTCTAAAGACCAAGAAAAGGGAGGGGGAATATTGTGTGAAGAACAGGAGGTAGGCTACTGTGATGGGAACAAAAGGGTATGAGGGAGAAACAAATTGTAATCAGCCTAGAAAAAAAAGCTGGAGTCAGATTTTGAAGAGGAATCTCTATTCAAAGGAGTTTGTATTTTTATTCCTCCAGGCAATTGGAGTACCACTGAATTTTCTTGAACAAAGTATGACATGGTTTATTCTGAATCTGATCATGTATGAAATTGACAGATGCATTAAGGAAGGATTGGCCAAAGCAAATCATAAAGACCTTATAATAAGTTGTAAAGGAATTGTGACTGACATATATGAACTCATAGTGTTTTTCAGTTTTAATTTAAAAACATCTGTTCATAGGGACTGGACTTCTGATTTTTTTGGCATAGGGAATTTCCTTAATAAAAGCAATTCTTGTATCCAATCAAATCAACATCTTCTCTGTAACTTCTCCTTTAGATTGTAAACACCTAGAGGCTAAGAGCTGTCTTTTTACTAATTACTTTCCAACTTTTAGCATACTGCTTAGAATGTTATAAGAGCTTAACAAATATTTATGGGATTCAGTTGAATTTATACTCTCAGAGACTTGCCTTAAACATCAAGAAGTCAAGTATCCTGCCTAGATTCACATAGCCAAGTGTCAGAAGTAAAACATGAATCCAAACTTCCCTGCTTTCAAGGTTAACTCGTTATCCACTATGCAACAATGACTAATGACTCTCTCTCTCTCTCTCTCTCTCTCTCTCTCTCTCTCTCTCTCTCTCATCAAAGAAAAAGTTCTTAGCTAATGAAAGGAAGATAATGAAAATCTCTTTTCCCAGAAATTTTCAAGGATAAAGTCAGCTACTCTCTATTTGGAATAGATCAAAAACAGCATTCTGATTTCTATAACTTGCTACCTTCTCTACATTCATGTGCCCCTCCCCTGACCACACTGTCCCTAATTTTCAAAAATAATATATGTATGAATTGGGAATTTTAGCTATGTATTTCACAGTAGCTAGTTTCCATAAGCCATCTGAAGGATTTTGTATACAAACAGTTGCCACCCATACATTTCCACTGTGAAATATTTTGGAAAGTCTTTATAAGACCAATTTTGAGTTCAGCCTGCTTAATTTTGCTTGGTCCCTGATTTCATAAATTTTATATTTGAAGAGGTGATTTTTACAATGTATTCATAGAGTCTATTCCAGCAACCTTTGAAAAAACCCTTTTTTTTCTTCTCAAGTCTCCTGGATTACTTTTTCACATTTAGAATGCTTTGGGTTTTTAACAGAGTTAATAGAAACTTCCACTCAATGAAAATGTGTTGTTTTTACCATGGAAAAAATATTTATCTATAACTTTAATTTTGTACACAGTAACCCAGTAAACATCAACTTTTTTTACCAGAGGAATTCTTGTATGACTGATTGTAGTACAACTTGTTGAGCTAGAGGGAAAAAATGATTTCTGATATACTATGAAATATTTAGCTCTGATTAAATTCTTATTCCTAGTCTAGGTGAATTTGCCATTGGCAATCTAGGCTCTCATAAGTAAAGAGAATCACTTTTTTGGTTTTGAAATTTGATGCTACTGACACATATCATATTTAGACACAAATTCTTCCATCTCTTCACTTATTCTCATTGAAATTATAAGGCGCACAGTTGATATTTCTCATTTTTCATTTCATAAATCTGATATGAATCTTTTTATGTCTCTCTCATGTAAAAAAACCTGCAGCAATCAAACACAGAGTTCAATTTTGTCATTATTTCAATTCATAACACTATATTTTCAATATCTCTGGACACACCACCAAACCTCTTATTATTTCCAGCCTACATTCCAAATTTATTTTCCAATTCATTTTCATTTCTCTCAAAATATTCATCATTAGTGTCCCTGTCACAATAGACAACTGCATGTTACTATTAAGTTTTTGCCTATGTTTAAGAAGCAGTACAGTATAGTGGCAAGGGCATTGAACTTGAAGTCAGAAAATCTGAATACAAGTACCAGTTTATAGAGTTATCAGCTATGTGATCATGAGATAACCATTTAATCTTGATAACTTACATGCTTCATTTAAAGACATGGATGATATTTTACTTTGCATGATTCTTGTGAGGAAAGCACTATGTAAATAATGTAAATGAACTACCATTTAATTTATATATTTATGAATTAAAATCAAATATGTCCAATACTATCACTCAAGTCTGAACTTGTCTCTTGCCTTTGATAACTAAATGGGAAAAAAAATGGGTAATGGGAATGGAAAAAATGCTGTCATCACTGCCCCTTTACTACTGTTAATCAATCACTAAGTAGGTTAATAAGCTTTTTGTAAAGTATGTATCATGTGCCAGACATTGTGCTAAATCTTGGGAATACAAATAAAGAGAACAAAACCATCTATCATCAAGGAATTTGCCTTCTAATATGCCCTGCAGAAACTGGTCTCCACCCTATATCAACATCATCATCATCATCGTCATTATCATTACCATCATTTCTCAAATGTATATGGTGCATTAAGAATTGCAAAATAGTTAATATACTTTATCCTTGGTGTCTTTCACAAACAGTCCATGAATGGGCAAAGAGTAAAGAACAAAAGAACCAAGCATTTCTATAAAGATACTCATTTGCTTTTTCTTTTCCTACTCATTTCAGTGAAAAAATTAAACTTCCCTGTAAACTCAATAGAAATCAGGGGACCAGAATTACCACAACTAGAAAAACATATATATGTTTTTTTTTTTTCTATAATGGTAGCTCAGTGATTTCATTAAGTGGCTAAATAAAATCAGACAAAAAGAAAGTAACAAAAAGCAAAATCACACATTTGTTTTTTGACTTAACTAAGCACATTGTTTTCAATTCAATTAATATTATTAGAATGCAATGTCCTTGAGGAAAGAGATTTTTTCTATCTATCATCATATCTCCTGTGATACTTAATAAGATATAGTGAACACAATATAAACATGATTAACAATTGTTGAATAAATAAATCAAGTCATCCAATGTGAATTTTAGGTACTTATTATATGTAAAAACAATGCTTTGCTTCAATATAAAATTAGATGCTGCTTGCATGTTCATTTCCTCCCAGATGGCTCTGTCCAAATTCACACTAGTGAATGTCCAAAATGTGACCCATTCCCACTGCAATCTTTAAATTGCTAAAACTATTAATTATTATTTTTTGCAATAAATATTCTGTTGTGGGAGTTAGCATGTGGTTAAAAATGAATTATCAAATGTCTGGTGGTAATATCTAAACATTTAAATAATTATTAACAATTAAACAAAACATTTAAAATTATATTTATGGCTTAGCCAATCATATGAAGTTTTCCATTAAAATAACTGAAAATTCCATAACAATCAGAAATAAATTTAGAGGTAGAAAAATCTTAGCTGTAATTTTGTCCAAGTCCTTCATTTTTTCAAATGAGGCAACTAAGGCCCAGGGAGATTAAGTGAAAGGTTCAGTGTCACAAAGATGGTAATTAGTAGAATGAGGAATGAAACTTAGTTCCTCTGACTTCAGTTCCAGAGTTCTTTTCACTACATCAGAATATTTTAACAGATATTTCTGATATAAATTAAGACATCAATTAATTCCTTCTGTTTGAGAGCACTAGGGAGTTAACAAAGTTAATATTCCCAAATTTCCTACAAGTACACTCACCAGAAGAGGGGTGGCTGAAGAGAGAGGGACTCTTCAAAACTATCAAAAATGGAAGACTACTATCTAATATATGGCCAGTAAACTACAGTACATGACTATTAACCCTCTTAAATAGAAATAGAAGAAGAGTTAGACCATTCACATAATATATTCAGTAATAAATGAAGTCACACATATATTTAGAGCCTTTATATTCTTCTCTGCTAAAGTAGAGATATAACTTCAGCTCTATTCTAAAATGAGAGCTCATGTTTTCTGAAAAGTAGCAGAACATCTTCTTGTGATTACGGGCATTCAACATTCTGTGTGCCATTTAAACACCTTCAGCATCAATTTTGCAGCTGGCAAACTATTGCTATTTATGTTTTCAATGCATTTGAAATAATCCAGAAGTTATTTTACTGGCATTAGACATTAAGAAAAGAAGCAAGTGCAAAATCATTACTTTGTCAATTTACTGTGAAACCCAAAGGAAATATTTTACTTGTATCATTTATTGAAGGTAAAGTGGGGAGAAAATCAACACATTCAGCTTTTGGAAATCAGTTTCCAGTTCTTTGCTCAGATTAATTCATCAAAGCTGTATCTGGGAATTTAGGAGGATATAATGGGACGTTTTCCTCCATCTATGGTATTAAAAATCAATTGTCTATGACTTTGGATTTGATTCCACATGGCCTTTAGGAATTCTGGCTCATACTTCTAACTTCCTGAAGGTAATATGAATAATTTGATCAAAGCAACATTCATTCTTAAAAGTACTTGATTTATGAGAGAACCTGTTATAATATAAAATGTAAAATTAATACAAATCTAATTCAGTGCTACCTTGGATGCTTAATTCCTCTTGACCTCACACTGTGGGAGTCCCCTCTGATTTTATTTCTGTTTTATTTCTTCTGTCCTGGGGATGTACAGCATGACTGAAAAAATAGATAAAATCAAGAAGACTGGAATCAATGGCTACAGATTCCTGCAGTCACTCTCAAAGCAGCATCCTTGCTTCTATGCAATGTTTATCAGTGGCTGCTCCTGACCTCTCACTTCAAAACCTTCGTACCTCCCTATGATTACTTCTACTTCCAACAGATGACTCTATTTAATACTTCACTGAGAAGATACAGCATAAGGTCTATTTTTCCCTTGATATCAACTTGAACATCCCAGTACATCTGGCCCTCTATCTTTTAATCTTTTCCTTCTAAACTTATTCAGAGGTATATCCCCTACTCTTTTATATAGTCTCCTTTAACTTATATCCTTTCTTCATATTTATTTCTCCCCTTTCCAATTTCTTTTTTTCTTTTTTTTAATTTTTATTTATTTTTTATTAAAGCTTTCTATTTGTATAACATATGTATGGGTAGTTCCCCAGCACTGATCTTTACAAAGCTTTCCATTACAACTTTACTCCCAGTCCCCTCCCCTCCCCTCCCCTAGATGGCAGGAAGTCCACTACATGTTAATAATGTTGAAATACTTGACAAGTTGTACAAGAAAAATTCTATCTACCAGAAAAAAAAAGAAAATCAGAGAAAGGCAACACAATGCAAGCAAACATCAATAGAGATCATGAAAATGTTACTTTGTGGTCCATATTTCATATCCCTCTCTCTGGGTGTATATGGTTTTCTTCAGTGAACAATTGGAACTGGTTTGAGACAATTCTTTGTTGAAGAGAGCCATGTCCATCAAAATTGATCATCATATAATATTGTTGTTGCTGTGTATAATGATCTCCTGGTTCTGCTTGTTTCACTTAGCAGCAGTTCACACAAGTCTCTCCAGGCCTCTGAAATCATCCTGCTGGTCGTTTCTTACAGAGCAACAATATTCCATAACATTCATATACCATAATTTATTCATCCACTCTCCAATTGACGGGCATCCCTTCAGTTTCCAGTTTCTAGCCAATACAAAAAGGGCTGCCACAAACATTCTTGCACATGTGGGTTCCTTTCCCTCCTCTAAGATCTCTTTGGGATATAAGCCCAGTAGAAACACTGCTGGGTCAAAGTGTATGCACAGTTTGATAACTTTTTGAGCGTAGCTCCAAATTGCTCTCCAGAATGATTGGGTCCATTCACAGTTCCACCAACAATGTATTAGTGTCCCAGTTTTCCCACATCCTCTCCAACATTCATCATTATCTTTTCCTGTCATTTTAGCCAATCTGACAGGTGTGTAGTGGTAACACAGAGTTGTCTTAATTTGCATTTCTCTGATCAATAGTGATTTGGAGCACCTTTTCATATTTCTAGAAATAGTTTTAATTTCATCATCTGAAAATTGTCTGTTCATATCCCTTGACCACTTCTCTATTGAAGAGTGGCTTGAATTCTTATATATGTGAGATAATTCTCTATATATTTTAGAAATGAGGCCTTTATCAGAACCATTAAATGTAAAGATGATTTCCCAATTTGATGCTTCCCTCCTAAACTTGTCTGCATTAGTTTTATTTGTACAGAAACTTTTTAACTTAATATAATCAAAATTATCTATCTGATGTTCAATTAGGAGTTCCAGATATTCTTTGGACATAAATGTATTCCATCTCCACAGGTCTGAGAGGTAAACTATATTATGTTCCTCTGATTTGCTTACATAATCACTCTTTATATATAAATCTTGAACCCATTCATATCTTATCTTGGTATGTGGTGTTAGGTATGGGTCAAGCCCTAATTTCTTCCACACTAGTTTCCAATTTTCCCAGCAGTTTTTGCCGAATAGGGCGTACTTATCCCAAAAGCTGGGGTCTTGGGGTTTATCAAACACTAAATTGTTAAGGTTATTGCGTAGATTGTCCTGATAACCTATCCTATGCCACTGATCGACTGCTCTATTTCTCAGCCAGTACCAAATGGTTTTGATGACCGCTGCTTTATAATATAGTTTTAGATCTGGTACAGCAAGGCCACTTTAATCTGCCTTTTTTTTTTCATTAATCCCCTTGAAATCCTTGGCCTTTTGTTGTTCCAAAGGAACTTTGCTACTGTTTTTTTCTAGACCTGTAAAATAATTTCTGCCTACCCATGAGAACTTAATGTTTTTCCAATTGATTAGGTCTGATTTTATTTGTGTGGAAAGTGTTTTGGAGTTTAGTTCATATAGTTTCTGACATCATCTTGGCAAATAGATTCCCAAATATTTTATCCTATCAACAGTTATTTTGAATGGAATTTCTTTTTGTATCTCTTGCTGCTGAATTTTGTTGGTAATATATAAAAATGTTGATGATTTATGTGGATTAATTTTGAATCCTGCAACTTTGCTAAAGTTGTGAATTTTTTCTAGTAGTTTTTTAGTTGAATCTCTAGGGTTCTCTAAGTATACCATCATGTCATCTGCAAAGAGTGATAATTTGGTTTCTTCATTACTTACTCTGATTCCTTTTATCTCTTTTTCTTCTCTTATTGCTAAAACTAACATTTCTAATACAATATTAAATAGTAATGGTGACAGTGGACAGCCTTGTTTCACTCTTGATCTTGTTAGGAATGGTTTTAGTTTGTCTCCATCACATATGATGCTTGCAGATGGTTTTAAATAGATGCAACTGATCATTTTCTGCCCTAAATGCAACTGATCATTTTAAGGAAAAGCCCATTTATTCCTATACTCTCTGGTGTTTTTAATAGGAAAGGGTGTTGGATTTTATCAAATGCTTTTTCTGCATCTATTGAGATAATCATATGGTTTTTGTTAGTTTGGTTATTAATATAATTAATTATGCTGATAGTTTTCCTAATATTGAACCAGCCCTTTATCCTTGGTATAAATCCTACTTGGTCATAGGGTACTATCCTGGGGATGACTTTCTGTAATCTCATTGCTAATATCTTATTTAAAATTTTTGCATCAATATTCATTAGGAAAATTGGTCTCTAGTTTTCTTTCTCTGTTTTCTCCCTACCTGGTTTAGCTATCAGCACCATATCGGTCTCATAGAAGGAATTTGGCAGTATACCAAATTCTGTCCCTATTTTCTCAAATAGTTTGTATAGTATTGGAATTAATTGTTCTTTGAATGTTTGGTAGAATTCACATGTAAATCCATCTGGCCCTGGAGATTTTTTCTTAGGGAGTTGGTTAATAGCTTGTTCTATTTCTTTTTTCTAATATGGGTCTATTTAAATAATTTATATCCTCTTCTGTTAACCTCGGCAATCTATATTTTTGTAGATATTCCTCCATTTCATTTAGATTATCAAACTTACTGGCATAAAGTTGGGCAAAGTAACTCCTAATTATTGCTCTAATTTCCTCTTCATTGGAGGGAAGTTGTCCCTTATCATTCTTGAGACTAACAATTTGATTTTCCTCTTTCCTTTTTCTTATCAAATTAACTAAAGGCTTATCTATTTTGTTGGGTTTTTTTTATAGAACCAACTCTTAGTTTTATTTATTAATTCAATAGTTTTCTTATTTTCAATTTTATTAATTTCTCCTTTTATTTTTAGAATTTCCAATTTGGTATTTAATTGAGGGTTTTTAATTTGTTCTTTTTCTAGTTTTTTTAATAATAAGCCCAATTCGTTGATCTTTTCTTTCTCGATTTTATGCAAGTAAGCATCTAGAGATATAAAATTGCCCCTTATAACCGCTTTGGCCGTATCCCACAAATTTTGGTATGTTGTCTCATTATTGTCATTCTCCTGGATGAAATTATTGATTGTTTCTATGATTTGCTCTTTCACCCATTCATTCTTCAGGATTAGATTATTTAATTTCCAATAAGTTTTGGTTTATTTTCTCCTGGCCTTATATTGAATGTGATTTTTATTGCATCATGATCTGAAAATGATGCATTTACTATTTCTGCCTTTCTGCATTTTATTTTGAGGTTTTTATGCCCTAACATATGGTCAATTTTTATATAGGTTCCATGGACTGCTGAGAAAAAAGTAAACTCCCTACTGTCTCCATTCAACTTTCTCCATAGATCTATCATACCTAACTTTCCTAACAATTGGTTTATCTCCCTAGTTTCTTTCTTGTTTATTTCATGGTTTGATTTATCTAATTCTGAGAGAGCAAGGTTGAGATCCCCCACTAGTATAGTTTGGCTATCTATTTCTTCTTGCATCTCTTTTACTTACTCCCCTAGGAATTTGGATGCTATTGCACTTGGTGCATATATATTTAGTATTGATATTGCTACATTATCTATGGTACCCTTTAATAAAATATAGTTTCCTTCCTTATCTCTTTTGATTAGATCTGTCTTGCCTTTTACTTGATCTGAGATAAGAATTGCTACCGCTGCTTTTTTTTTTTTGTTCACCTGAAGCATAATAGGTTCTGCTCCAGCCTTTTACCTTCATCCTATATGTGTCACTATGTTTTAGATGTGTTTCTTGTAGACAACATATTGTGGGATTCTGGTTTTTAAAACAGTCTGCTATCTGCTTCCGCTTTATGGGAGAGTTCATACCATTCACATTCACAGTTAGAATAACTAATTCTTTATTTCCTGCCATCTTATTTACCCAAGTTATGTTTTACCTTTTCCTTTCCCCTTTCTCCCTTCCCTCCTCCTCAGTACTTTGCTTTTGATGACCCATCCCCCAAACAATCCACCACCCTTTATATCCCCTCCCCCTGTTTTTACTCCTTTCCCCTGATTCTTCTATTTTCCCTTCTAATAGTTTATCCCTTTCTTTTCCTCCTTTCCCTCCCACTTCCCTCTAGCAACAGACAAGTATTTATGTGAAATCAATTGTCTGATATACACTTTTAGTACCCAACCTTATGAGAGTAAGATTTACACAATGCTCATATCCCTCCCCTCTTTCTCTCAATTGTATTAGGGGTTTTTTTGCCTCTTCAAGAGATTTTACCTTTTTGTTACCTCCTTTTTTTAGATCTTATTTTACCACTTTTTCCCTCTTTTCCCCAGTATGACAACCTTTCCCACTCTAGTTTTCTTTTTCATATTATCAAAGTTATATCTACTTAATTATACCCCCAAACGTTAATATCCCCATAGTAGAAATAAAGTTCTCAAGAGTCCTTTCCTTTTTACCTTTTTATGCTTCTCTTTGGTTCTGTGTTTGGAGGTCCAATTTTTTGTTCAGATATGGTCTTTTCATTAGAAATAGGTGAAATTCACCTATATCATTGAATGACCATCTTCTTCCCTGGAGGATAATGCTCATTGTAGCTGGATAGGTTATTCTTGGCTGTAATCCAAGTTCCTTTGCCTTTCGGGAATATCTGTTTCCAGGCCCTTCAATCCTTCAATGTGGAGGCTGACAAATTGTGTGTGATTCTAATTATTGATCCTCGGTATTTGAATTGTTTCTTTCTAGCTGCTAGCAGAACCTTTTCCTTGGTGCTATAGTCCTGAAATTTAGCCACGATATTCCTTGGGGTTTTAATTTTGGGGTCTCTTTCAGGAGGTGATGGGTGAATTCTTTCAATGGTGATTTTGCCTTCTGATTCTACAATCTCAGGGCAGTTTTCTTTCAGGATTTCCTGGAAGATAGTCTTTAGATTCTTTTTTTCATCATGGCTTTCAGGAAGCCCAATAATCCTTAGATTGTCTCTTCTAGATCTATTTTCAAAGTCAGTTGTTTTTCCTAGGAGATATTTCATATTTTCTTCTAATTTTTCATTTTTTTGTTTTTGTTTGACTGATTCTTGAAGTCTTATTGAGTCATTCACTTGCATTTGTCCAATTCTTATTTTTAAAGTGGTGTTTTCTTCAGTTACCTTTTTAAGCTCCTTTTGTAACTGGCCAATTTGGTCATTGCACTCTTTTTCCACTTCACTAATTTTATTTTTCAATAAATTGGTGTCTTTTTCATATCTCTTTTGCAGGACATCATATCCTTCTTGCAAGATATTGTATCCTTCTTGCACTGATTTCAGTTTATTTTCCCATTTATCCTCCAGCTCTCTTATGAGGTTCTTTATGCAATCTTCCAGAAAGGCCTTTTGAAAAGGGGACCAGTGATGGTCCTTAATAACTTCCTTTGGAGTTTTGTCTAAAGGAACCTCAGAGTCTGGGGTCATCCCTTCTTCCTCTTGATAAAAGTTGTTTATGGTGAGAGCTCTCTTTTGCTTCTTCATTTTTTAGACAGCATGGATGTCTCTTTAAGGCTCGGAAAAAACGGTGGCTGAAGATCTTTGTCCTGGAGCAATTTAGCGAATTAACTTAAGGTGCTGGGCCAGTGGGGGATAGGACTAAGTCAGAATTACTCCTTAAACAAGGCAAGTCTGCCAGAACACCTGCCCACAATCAGGGCAGAGTGTCCCGAGTGCCTCAGATAAACTCCAGGTGTTTGGAATTTGGAGTTTGGAGTTTCGGCCATAATGACCTGAGTCCTACCCTCACTTTCGGCCTACACCCAAGTCTGCTGTTTATCCCTCTGTCCAACTTTAATAAACCTGATATGAAGTTCTTCAGAAAGCAGTGTCCAAATATTTCTGGATTTGTTGACTTGAAGATCAGTTCAGAGGCTTATCTTATTGTTGGTTTTAGAGAAGATAGGAGGAGGACGCAGAGAGTCACGTTTTTACTCCACCCCCTTAGAAAGGACCCTTTCCAATTTCTTCAGTCTCACAATTTCCTATTTAGATTTCTGGCATTTACATAATCTTTCTTGTAAAAATTTTTACCTCTTATTATTGCTTCTAAAGTATAATTTCTGTCAATCAACAATTATCAATTAATCTCCTACTATGTTGTAGACACTTTGCTAAATCCTGGACAAGCAAAGAATGGACCCCTCTTTCAAAAAAAATTCTTGTTTTCTAGGAGGATTCCAGTGGGAAAAGGCAAATAAATATATATGTATATATATATATATATATATATATATATATATATGTAAATATATATATATATATGTATATGTGTATATAAATAAATTCACAGATAGATACATAGATGGATAAATAGATGATAAATGGATAGATGAATACAAACAATATATTAACAGAATTGATTGAAGAAAATCATCACTTAAGGAGGATTGGGAAACCTTGTTGATCATGGAATTTTAGCTGAGTTTTGAAAGAAGTCAGGAAATCCAGGAGATGGAAGGAGGAAGGAGAGAATTCCAGGCAAAGTGAGCAGTCAGTGAAAATAACTATAGTTAAGAGATGAAGTATCTTGTTAAAGGAACAACAAGGAAGTCAATAATATTGAATGGAAGGTTATGTACTCTTTTCCTTGCTAAACTTCTCAGATAAATAATATCATCAACTACCTCCATTTGCTTTTGACTTCTCTCAATCCCCTAAATCTGAATTATATTTCTACCATTCTGATCATTTACTTCTTTTTCAAAGATTACCACAGGAGTCTAGTGACTTTTCCTTTGCCCTAATTCTTACTCTTTACTCTGCTACATTTGACCATGTGTAATCTTTATTGAAATTATTCCCTTTATTACCATTTTATTATCCTGGGTTTCTTGCAGATAACTGAGTGATATGATTTGTTTTGCTTAGCGCCAGAGGGCAGAATGGGTTTAATGAAGCAATGTGTGCAAGTTGCAGAGGAAGATTTAGACTTGACACAAGGCAAAGTTCTTAACAATTAGACACGTCTAAAAGTGGAATGGCAGAAGACAATTATGTCAGACTAAATATTGAACACTGAGAGATCTTGCCATTACATAGTGCTAAATGTAAAATCCATTATTCTGCAGAATTTAGAATTAAGGGATAATTATATCATCCACCTTCTAGAACATGCATAAATGTTTCTATTAGAAGTAACCATTGGACCAAAGTTAAAAGTCAGTCTTTTGAAAATTCAGTAAGTGAACACTTGCTCAAGATTCTTGAACCTATTATTGTGTTTCCAATGAACTTAGCTTTAGGATGTACATAACTTTGGTGTATCTAGTAAAGACTCAATGGCAATTATAAATATCCTCAGCAGAAAAAAACTAATTAAATCTAATATTTCTCTTACTATTCTCAAGGAAATACATTTTGTTTCTGTTAATGAAGATAATTTTGTATTCATTAAATCAATGCTAAGATTAAATAATATATTTTGAAAAATGGAAGGGAAAGATCTGCTCTAGTTTGTACATCTATCATGTTTGTACATAATTGTTTGCATATTGCCCCAACAATAGACTATGATGTCTTTGAGAGCAGGGACTGATTTGGTCTGCTTTGCTTTTCATTTATCCCCATTACATATCACTCTTCACATAGTAGGTACTTTAATGTTTTCACCTGATTGATTTATCCTGCCTGGAAAGTGGTAAATTCTAGTTCCTGGTAAGAGATCTTCAATCAAAGACTGAGCACTTGTAAATAATATTTATAGAAAGATTCTGCTCAGATACAAGTTGGAAAATTGAAGTGCCTTCAAAAGATAAAATTCTGTGATAATGAATTTCATTCCATTTTTTCTGCTACCCACATATCATGTCTCTTTCAATGACTCCTTATCTAAAACACCTAACCTTCCATACATAAATATACATATGAATATACATGTACATATATTCAGCTAATAATTATTTTCCTTTAGCATAATTTACTTCTCTCTGTGACATCCCAAACTATGCCCAGAATATTTTAGAAAATACTTTTGGTGAAATGTGTTCCCTAAAACACAAAGATAATACTTCAGACATTGTCAGATCAAAAATAGGAATCTCCTTCATGTTGGACAATATGCATCTAACTACAACAAAGATTAAATTAGGTTTATTGGGAGGGGATGCCATGATATACTGTAGTTTCATACTAAGTTTTCAATCCACTCAAAACCTTTTTAACACAGTGCTTTATCTAGCTTTGCCTGTCCCCATTGTGTGTTCAGAGTATGGATTTTTTTGAATGAAGAAGATAAATTTCACATTTGTCCCTCCTAAATTTCATCCCAATAGATGTAACCCATTAAGATTTTTTAATTCTGACTCTGTCATACCATGTATTATTTAATCTTTCCAACTTTACTAATTTAATAAACATACTATTCACCTATCATCCACAGTATTGATCAAAATGGTAAGTGATAAAAGACATATCCCTAGATCATATCAGCAGAACCTTTTCTTTCATGATCCATTAAATTATTTTGGGGTCCAGTCATTTATCAAGTGCCAAGTTCATTGGCTTATATGAACTCACAGCCCACATTACTTCATCTGATTCTCAATGAAAGTTATTTTATTTTATTTTGTTTTGTTTTGTTTTTCCCTTCTTGATAGTCAAGAAATATCAGATCAAGATAACTAAATAGAAAGCATTGAATTCCACTCAATTTTTTAAGTATCCCATGGGACTAGTTCTCACCTTCTTCTATTCCTCTATTAAAAATGGATAAAGATAAGTATGTATCAGGTATTAATTCTTAAGCCATTTTGATCATATACCACTTAACAGCTAACCTAAAACTACCCCCCCAGGTTTGCTTTAATCCACAGCAGGATAGATTAAGCAGAGAGGCCACACCACACTTTATAAGAAATACAAAGGGCATACCCTACTTCATGTTAATTTTGGCTATTTATATTTTGAGAATATACATTCATTTCATCTATATAGTCAATTATATTGGCATGTGATTGGTCAGAATAACTTTTAAAAAAAAATTATTTGGGGGGAGGATTTGGGGGTAGCAGAATAGATCAGTAAATTTCAAACTCTTTAAATTTCCTGTAAAAACAGGAATTTGTGCCTCAGGGCAAACATAGACTGGTGAAAAATCAAGAAGACTTGGGACAGAACAGGAATCCTTCTGGCACAACCCAAGAATGTCTGTAGAAAGGCCCCAGGCCAGTGACTAACCAGTGTGAAGAGCAAACACCTCCAAACTGGCTCTACCCAAATACCAATTGGGGAATCCTGAGGCTACCCAGTTTGACTGAAGCCTCAGTGGGAACCACAGAAACTTTCACCTTTCTGACTGTGTGTGAAATCAGGTGTCTGAGTCCAGGAAGAATGAGTGAATGTCAGCTGATTAGGAACTTTAGGCCCAGATGTATTGCTGAGATGTGGCCCTGGGCAGGAAGGAGCCATCCATCTGTTGAGTGCAGAAGCAGTGGTACTGGGATGGTGGTGGATGCAGGCACTTGCAGAGGGGAGAGCTGAAGCGAAGCTAGAGGTACCATTGTTCTATCCCAAGATTAGACTTGCTTACCTTAATAATTCTCATTTAAAAAAAATGAACTGGCAAACTATAAAAACTTATTATGGGAATAGGGAAAACTGGGATTCACCTTCAGAGGTGGACTTTGAAGTTAAAAAAAAAAGAGTAATGTTAAATGGGGCTGGCCAAAGAGAATTTATAGAAGAACTCAAAAAAGAATTTAAAAATCAAAAGAGAGACATTGAATAAATTTTAAAAAAAATTAAATGCCATCCAAGGAAAACAAGATGATTTTGAAAAAAGTTAATCAATTAGAAAGTCTTAAAGGAGTCTTAAAGGAGAAAACAACTTTTTGAAAATTAGAACTGGGCAAGGGGAAGCTACTGAAGCTACAAGAGATCAAGAAATAACAAAAAATATTATTATAAAGAATTAAAAATAAAACAGAATGTGAAACATAAGAAAAACAGATCTGGAAAACTGATCAAGAAGAGAAAATATAAGAATAATTAGACTACCTGAAAGCTGGGAACAAAACAAGAACCTTGACACAATAATGCAAGAAATAATTCAAGAAAATTGTCCTATAACTATACATATATTCGATTTCTTAAGTATTCTAACATAATTATCATGTAGTGGATATCCTGCCATCTAGGGGAGGGGTGGGGAGTTGGGGGGAAAAATTTGTAGCAGAAAACATTGTAAGGGTTAATGTTGAGGAATTACCCATACATATGAGTTGCAAATAAAAAGTTTTAATAAAAAGGAAGAAAGAAAGAAAGAAAGAAAGAAAGAAAGAAAGAAAGAAAGAAAGAAA
>JAJPUD010004220.1:70102-83505 GCA_023553655.1 Myrmecobius fasciatus | reverse complement strand
CGTTGAAAGAAAGAAAGAAAGAAAGAAAGAAAGAAAGAAAGAAAGAAAGAAAGAAAGAAAGAAAGAAAGGAAGGAAGGAAGGAAGGAAGGAAGGAAGGAAGGAGGAAGGAAGGAAGAAAGAAAGAAAGAAAGAAAGAAAGAAAGAAAGAAAGAAAGAAAGAAAGAAAGAAAGAAAGAAAGAAAGAAAGAAAGAAAGAAAGAAAGAAAGAAAGAAAGAAAGAAAGAAAGAAAATTATCCTAGACTGATAGAATAGTAGGGGAAAACAGAGATAGCAAAAATTTACCAATCACCACCTTAAAGAGATCCTTTGTAAAAAAAAACAAAAACAAAAAAAAAACACATAGAAATATTATTGCCAAATTCAAAACCTCCAGGTCAAAGAGAAATATTTTCAAGATACAAGAAAAAACAACAATTCATCTATGCTAGAGCTACAATTAGAATTATACAGCACTTAGCAGCAGCCAAAATGAAAAACTTCATGTCCTGGATGCTTATATTCTTGCTATCAAAAGAACCAGGCCTGTGGCCAAAAATATAACCCAGCAAAATTATTCATAATATTAAATGGAAAAAAAAAACGGGCATTCAATGAACTTGCAGATTTTCAGAATTTTCTTTCAAACAAACCCAAACTCAATAGAAAATTTAATACATAAGAGCTAATATCAAAGACCAATTTCAAGGAACTTAACATGGAGAAATTATTTATAATTTTTACCTGGAAGTGTATAACATATGTTTAAGACTGGCACAAGCAATTAGGTAGCTCAAAAGAAAGATTGGGGCAGAATTAAGTATGATCTGACTCTAAAAAGCAAAACTGCCTAGAAAAAAGGTAAAAATAGCAATTGTTATACAAATGAGGTGCAGAGGAAGACTAGACAGAGGCACTAGGGGTGGGGGGAGGGTTCGTAGTTGTGAAAATCTATTCACATCAGAGATAAGTTAAATAAGCAATACTACATGTACCCCATGAAGGGTATATCACCCTTCAAAATTGATAAAGAAATTAGAGTGGAGGGATGGGCAAAGAAGGGAGCAAAAGGTGAGAGAAGAAGACAATGGAGGGATCTATGTGTGGGGGGAGCTTAAGCAGTAGCAAGGCAAATTAAGGAGCAGACTGAAAGGAGAAGAGTTGGCAAAGATAGGAAAGAAGAGATAAGTCAAATTTAAAAGATTCAATCAAGAGAGAAATATATATTATATGTCAACCATACTAGTGTTGTTTTAGATAAGTTTGCAAATGGGTAAAAACGTGTATATATGTGTGTGTGTGTGTATTTGATTATATGTAGATGTGTATGCAAGTTGTTCTATGTGTGTGTCTATATATAAATATAGTGGGTATATGGATGGGTATGAATGTATGTATGTGTATGTGTCCATATGTATGAATGAGAGACAAAGATAAAAAAAAGAGAATTTGTGTATATATATATATATATATATATATATA
The DNA here is from genome assembly GCA_023553655.1 of Myrmecobius fasciatus. Taxonomy (NCBI): domain Eukaryota; kingdom Metazoa; phylum Chordata; class Mammalia; order Dasyuromorphia; family Myrmecobiidae; genus Myrmecobius; species Myrmecobius fasciatus. The sequence continues at coordinate 82,045 of JAJPUD010004220.1, read as the reverse complement.
TATATACATATGTATATAACATATCTGTGCTTAATTATATCCTGTTTTAGGGAGTTAGGGGGAGAATGAAAAGAATCAAGTAAAAAAAGTATGCAGCAGAGAACAAAACAATAATCTACAAAAAAGCAAAGAAATATGGACACTCAGAAATATATTTTCTTCTAATATTATATATCCATTTTTAAACTGGTAATTTATTTTTAAATATTTTGAATGTTTCCTGATGTTCTCCTGAGCACTTGATAGTCTTTTTTCCTTTCCTTTCCTTTCCCTTTTCTGTTTCCATTTTTTCTATATTTAATAATATAAAAAATTAGTATTTTATTTTATGCCAGTTACATGTAAAAAAATTAATATTGATTTTAAAACTTTCAGTTTCAAATTCTCTCCCTTCCTTTCCCCTACAACACCTCACTGAAAAGACAATTAATTTGGTACAGGTTCTACATGTATTGTAATAGAAAATATTTACAAATTAGTCACATTGTAAAAAAAAAAAAAAACAGACCAAAAAATCTCAAGAAAAATAAAGTTTTAAAGTATGTTTCAATTTGTATTCATACATTATCAGTTCTTTCTCTAGATATCTATATCATTTTTCATTGTAAGTCTTTCCTAATTGTCTTGGATCATTGTATTGCTGAGAATAGCTAAGTCATTCACAGCTAAGCATCATACAGTATTGCTTTTACTTTGTACATAGTAACATTTCATTTTACATTAATTCATGTAAATGCAGGCTTTTCTGGGAACATCTTACTCATCATTTTTTACAACATAATAATATTCAATCATAATTGCGTACCACATTTGGTTCAGTCATTCCCTATTTTATGGGCATCCTCCCAATTTCTAATCCTTTGTCCACAAAAAATAATTGATATTTTTACATAGAGGTTCTTTTCCTCTTTTTGGTTTTATCTCTTTGGGGATAAATATCTGGCAGTGAAATGGTTAAGCCAAAGGGTACATGTAGTTTTATGGCCTTTTGGGCATAGTTTCAAATTGCCCTACCGAATGCTTTAATCAGTTCACAATTCTACCAACAATGCATTAATGTTTCTTTTTCTCTGCACCCTCTCCACTCTTTGTCATTTTCCTTTTCTTTTTTATTAGCCAATAATTATAAAGCAGCATCTCAATATTGTTTTCGTTTTGTTGTTGTTGTTGTTGTTTTTGCTGAGGCAATTGGGGTTAAGTGACTTGCCCAGGGTCACACAGTTAAGAAGTGTTAAGTGTCTGAGACCATATCTGAACTCAGATCTTCCTGACTTCAGGGCTGGTGCTCTACCTATTGCGCCATCTAGCTGCCCCACCTCAATATTGTTTTAATTTGCATTTTTTCCAGCCAATAATGAGTTATAGCATTTTTCATATGACTATATGAAAACTTCATAACTTTTGATCATGTATCAACTAGGGAATGGATTTTAGTTTTATAAATTTGACTCGGTTCTCTATGTGTTTAAGAAATGAAGGCTTTTTTCAGAAAAACTTTCTTTACTTTTTCCTACCATTTCTATTGCTGTTCCCCTCTGTCCTATTCTCCTCCCCATTTATTTTTTTCTCTCTTCTTTCACCATACCCCTGTTTTGCTTTTGACTACTCCCTTCCTCAATCTCTTTCTGTCTATCAGATATCCCTTCTCTCATCCCTTTCCCTTCCTACTTTTCTTTAGAGAAAGATAGATTAATATGCACAAAAGAGTTTTGTATTATTCCCTCTTTGAGGCAATTCTGATCAAAGTAAGATTTGCTTATTTGCCACATTTTCAACTGAAAAAGCTTTCTTACCTCTTTTATGTAAGTTAACTTATCCCATTCTACCTCTCCCTTTCTTTCTCCCAGTACATTTGTCTCTTACTCATTTCTTTTATTATTTTTGATATCATCACATCCAATTCAACTCATACTTGTACTCTCTCTTTTTTACATACGTACATATGGGGCATGGTTACAGATGTGAGTTGAAAGGAAAATATATGTGTGTGTGTGTGCATGCGCACGTGTGTATATATGTGTGTGTGTATGTATGTATTCCTTTTAATTGCCCTAATGATGAGAAAGTTCTTATATAACTCATAAGTTCTTATGAGTTGCTAAGTCTCATCTTTCCATGAGGAAATGTTAACAGTTTAGCCTTATCAAGTCCCTTAATATTTCCCTTTCCTGTTTACCTTTTTTTGCTTCTTTTGACATTTGTATTTGAAAGTCAAATTTTCTATTTGGCTCTGGTCTTTTCATCAAGAATGCTTCAAAATTCTCTGTTTTATTTAATATCAATTCTTTTCCCTGAATGATTAATCTTTGTTTTGCTGGGTAAATGTTTCTTTGATTTTATCCAAGTTATTTTGTTCTCCAGAATATCAAATTCTCTAATTCTTTAATTGAGAAGCTGCAAAATGTTATGTTTTCCTAAGACTTTATAATATTTGAAGTGTTTCATTCTTTCTTTAAATAAAATTAGCCAATGGCTTATCTGTTTTTTATTATTATTTTTAATGACCTTTGGTTTCATTTATTAGCTCAACTTTTGAACTTTGACTTTTATTAATCTTTTATTTGCTTTTCAGGATTTGTATTTTATTATTTATTGAGAGATTTTAATTTGTTATTTTTAGGTTTTATTTTAGTTTAGTCCAATTCGTTGATTTATTCCTCCCACCCACACACATATCTTTTAATAATATAAGCATTTTGAGTTATACATTTTTTCCTAAATACTACCTTGGCTATTCCACAAATTTTGCCATGTTTTCTCATTCTTGTCATAATTTTTAATGAAAATTATTGATTATTTCTAAGATTTGTTCTTTGACCCATTTATTTTTCAGAATTATTTTTTAGTTTATAATTAATTTTTAAATTATTCTTCAAAGGCCATTTATTGAATGTAATTTTTTTACATTATGTTAAGAAAAAAATTAATTTAATATATTTGCCATTCTAAGATTTTTATGGTTTGATACATGATTGATTTTAGTAAAGGTGTACAACTGAGAAATAGGCATACTATTTTCTATGTTCATTTAATATTCCCTAGAGATTTATTAAATCATTTCAATAAATCAATCTATAAATATTTATTAAATGCCTACTATGTGCAAAAATATGTTCCAGGAATACAAAAAGAGGCAAAAGACAACCTCTGCCATATCTTCTCTTAATAGTCCTGGTAATAATAAGATTTTGAAAGATTGTATGTATTATCTTCTCACATAGGAATTTAAGCGTGAATTAATACCTTCAGACAATTTTCAGACAAGATGATGAAGTAGAAGAAGCATTCTAGACCCCTCTCCCGACATTTGAAACAACTTGAACAAATAGGTCAAATAGAATTATGAAGTAACAGAATCAAAAACAATTTAGAGTGGAATGTTTTGCAGGCCAAGGACAACTTAGGTCAAAAGGAAAGGTCTGTTCCAGTGGGGTCAGAGATGGCTGACAGCACAGATAGCAACAAGACAAGAAATGGGTCTTGGATACAATGGCAACAGATGCAGCAGCAGAAGTAATATCAGGTGTTATTGCTATCACCATCCAAAGGTTTCTGATTGCAGTTCCGGGGAGGAGAAGTAGCAGGAGTCCTAGTTTCTGGTCTTAGTTCCAAGGTGGAAGTGAGTAATGATGATTGTAATCATAAAAGAAGAGGCTTTTTTTTTTTCCTGAGTAAGTACTAAAAACACAGACCAGGAGAGCAGACCTGGATCACCACACATTGGAAACAATGAAAATTCAGACTGTCCTCCTTCCCCAAAATTCCCATCCCCACAAAATTAGTTATGAAAGTATCAGAGTGAAACAGTCTAAAGCTTAAGATAATCAATTTCCACAACCCAATGAAATGAGTAGATTACAACTAACAAAAAATTCAAAGTCAAAAAATAGATTGTAAAAAAAAGCAAAAAACAAAAATAATAATAATCTGATATTAAAAAAAACAAAAACAAAAACAAAAAACACAACTCTCCTATGGTGACACATAAGCTCAAGAAGGAAACCCAGAAGAAAATAATGAAGTGAAAACATTAAAAAGTAATACCTCAAAGGAAAAAAAAACAACTATGGTTTGACATAAGCTCTATAAGAATCACAAAAAAGGAAAGAGTTTTTACAAACCAAAAATGTTTTTAAACCAAATATAGTTTTAAACCAAAAATAAAGGAGAAATTGGAGGGAAATGAGAGTAAGGCAATACATATATAAAGAAAAATAACAGACTGTAAGAGAATTTTAAAAAAGTACTAAAGAAAAAAACTCCTTAAAAAACAGAATTGGCCAAATAGTATTTTTAAAAGTTACAAATCTCCTGAAGAAAATAACTCCTTAAAAAGCAGAATTAGTGAAAGCTTAATTTGGTATAGAAATCTAACACAATAAGAGAATAAGAAAGAAAGGAGATAAGAGAAAGGACAATATGATAAGAGGGTTAAAGGACACAATGGTTAGAAGGCCTCCCCAATTTAAAAAAAAAAGACTTTTTGAGTACAGAATGGGGTTTTTAAAAAGCATAAATAGAAGAAAATAGTAATCAAATAAGTGCACAGTTGGTTATTACAATCATAATGTTAATGAGATGAATTCATCAGTAAAACTTAAGGGGACACCAGCATGTATAAGCAGCCAGAATCCAATAATATATTTTTAATAAGATACACAAAACTTATTTTGAGATAGACTTTATTTCCATTAAGTTTTCAGGTCAAAATGAAGGTATTTCATTATATCTAGGAAACAATTATATGGCATAGTCTTATTGAACAAAGGACACTCCCAGAAGCTATTTCACATACTTTTTATGGCTGTTTCTTCCACTGATAATAACACAAGTGACAATAAGAGCAATGAACTTTTCTAATTCATCTAGTGTAATGGACCAATTAACATTGTCTATTACTGTTGGCCCTAAGCATTTGTACATTTCTAGAAGCTCCTTAGCACTGGTTCACTAAGTAAAAATTTAAAAAATGGGATTGTAGAATTTGTAAAAGGACTAGATGTAAGGGTAATAATATTTAGCTGTTGCAATGATCCTCATACTAATTGAGAAGCAACAACCCATCGCCAAAAGGAAGCATCTTTACCTTTTAGCCATTGTGATTATCCTTTTTTTTTTTCATGAACTTGGATCTGACAAAAATTGCTCATTACCTTTTAGTCTGTTAACTATAGAAGGAGTTTCACTGATAGACTCATCTTCACTGTTAGAGAAGTAATATTTTTTCTCTGACACACCCTATAATTGTAACATTCACATCTCAAATTCAATCAATCAATAAACATCAATTAGTTAGCTAAGAAATGTTAAGGACTATGCTGAGGACTACAGAAATAAAAGATTCAAAAGGCAGTATTTTCCCTCAAGAAGCTTATTATGTAACAGGACGGATAATAGGCAAACAAATATATACAAAAGAAGCTATATGCAGGACAGTTAAGAAATAATTAAGAGGGGGGAAATACCAGAAATTAGTACTAAAAGCTTCCTGTAGAAGTTGGGATTTTAATTAGGACGTAAGCATTCTATGTGGTGGGGATGGCTATAGAAATTGACAAAAGGCAAGAAATTGAATATCTTGTTCATGAAACAATCCGAAAAGTTTCACTAGACAGAAAAACATATGGTCGGAGGAAAATGTAAGAAGACTATAAATTTAAAAGAAGTTTAAGATGAAGAGTTTGAATCCAAACATGCTATTTGGTACTTGAAGTTTATCAAAATAGAGGGGAGAAAGGGGTAATTGATGTTCTTGGATCTGCACTTCAAGAAAATACCTTTAGTGGTTAAATGCAGGACAGATTATGGTAGAGAGAGAGACCTGAATCAGGAAGACAGGAAGACCCATTAACAAATTATTACAATTACCTAGGCCTGAGGTGATAATATCTTATTTTAGAATTATGGTAATGTCAGAGGAGAGAAAAGGGTGAAAGCATTCAAAAGATGTGTAAAAGAAATCAACAGGCCTTGGTAACAGATGGGATGTGGAGGGTAAGAGACTGTAAGGACTACAGAATGATTCCTAAATTATAACCTTGAAGGTTCTGGGAAGATAGTGATGTCCTCTAGAAGAATAGTGAAGGTGCAGTAGAAAAAGAGTTTAGGGGAAAAAATAATAAGTTAAATTTTAGACATTTCGGTTTTCCAATTTGAGATGTCTGAAAAGTAGTTGAAAGTCAGCAGAAAGTTGGGGACAGGAAAGATACATTTGTGAATCATTGGCATAGAGAGAGTAATAAAATAAATGGGAACTGATCCCAAGACAAAAGAGATATTTATATTTAGACAGCAAGATTTCAGAGGCATGGAAGAGAATCTAGCAAAGAAGACAAAAGCAGTGATCAGATAGATAGGATGAGAACCAGAATAGAATGATGTCCAAAAAACCTTTTCCCTGATGCTATCCAGAGAAAAAGAGTATCAGGGAAAAGAAAGAGATCAACAGTGTTAATGGTTGCAAAAATTCAAGGGGAATTCACTATATGAAAGGTCACAAATGGGTAAATAAGATGAGATTTTTATTAGTTTTAGAATCTATTCATCAGAGACTCTCAGGGACATTTTATTAGTAAGGATACAAGCAAAGTAATATCATTATGATAACCAAATTATAAATTCTAAAAATCTGAAAAGTAAAATAAAAATAAATTGGCAAAATATTAGATATATTATTTACAAGGTTTTATAAGTTGTTTGACAAATTTCATGTATACTTCAAGGGGAAAAGACTAATAAAAATGGAGAAATGACCCAGTTGAAATAAATATTTCAGGAAGATTTCATCTTAATTAAAGAAAATTAAAAATCTCATGTGTCATTTAATGCTTTTGGTCTTCTATAGGGAATGGCATGTTTGATTTGTTACTTGAAAAATACTTGAAAACTCTTTAGAATGCTAAATAATATTGATAACAAGATACAGAAAAATTAAGAACTGGTATCCTAACATTGCCACCTCAATTTTAAAGGACTTCTTTTTAAAGGGCTAACTTTTCTAGTTTTCGATGAAGTAGGATAGTTGACTAGAATGTTCCTCCCTCCACCGAATTTGAATAAATTCCCAAAAGTAAAGGAGCAATAACAAAAAGAAGGATGCAATAAAGTCTTAAAAGAAGTATACTGTACTCTGTGGAGCAGCTAGATAGTCCTGGAATAAGGAAGACTCATCTTTCTGAATTTATATCTAACCTAAGATAATTCTCAGATTATGATCCTAGGAAAGTCACTTATTTTTTTGCCTCAATTCCTCATATGTAAAATGAGTTGGAGAAGGAAATGGCAGATCATGCTAGTATCTTTGCCAAGAAAACTCCAAATAGGGTCATGAAATGTCAGACACAATTGAACAACTATGATGTTATCTCCTTGAAGAGGTAGAAAGACTTTCTTAGAAAACTTGTTGAAATTAGAGATTAAATAGCCATTGTCTGGCCAAAGATCAGCTATGTTCTCTAGTGATCATTTAAAAAGCAAAACAAACATTAAAGTTAAATATTAAAATGAAGTGATCAAAAGCAGATGAGACCTCTAAGGAATGTGAGTTTTGGCAGTCAAAGAGTACAACTGGCTAGCCATGGCAAACAAAAACAAAAACAGCTCTTAAGAGGCAACCAATACTTGCTTCTTAAAAACAGAAAGGAAGGGATTTTTTTTTTCTTTTTTATGCATTGTGCAGGATTTCTCACAGCAGAACTACTCAATCAATGTTAAAAACCACATCTAGCAAGGAACGGGAAAAATAAGCCCATCAGAGTGATTTGCCCAACAAACTCTATGCAGGGAGAACAAAAATAGTAAGGATGCCAAAACCTTGCAGTATTAGAAGCATGAATCCCTTTACCACATACGTTGTACAAGCATGCTCCTCTATGCACATGCTCTTTGTGTATGACCTATCTTCTCAATGAAATTATGATTAATTTTGAAAATATACACCTTGTGCTTATGGAAGAAATGTTTTTATAGCTAATGTTCTCATAACTCTAAGTAATACCTTTCCTTCAAATTAATTGCATTTTCTAGATGATAAAGGAATAGGAGCTTCCCAACTATGTTTCTAGGAGCACAGATTCACTGATTGCCTTGAACTTTCAAAAGTTGATCTTCCGGAGATCCAACTTTCAACTACAAATGGGATGCAGTCCATAGTAAGCTATGGAATATAATTACACACTTCAAGTACATAGTCATTGTCAAAGCATAACTTTTAAAAAATAGTTGGTAGATATGAAGGTTTTTGTTGTTGGCTTTGTTATTGTTTTTAAAAAACTAATTATATTACATTATTTTTTCATTTTTTTAATTTTTTAATTATAGCTTTATATTTTCAAGAAATATATGTAGATAATTTTTGACGTTCACTCCTACAAAACCCTGTGTTCTAAATTCTTTCCTCCCTTCTCCTCTCCTCCTCTAGTTAGCAAGTAATCCAATAGATGTTAAAAATGTGCAATTCCTCTATACATATTTCCAAAAATATCAAGCTGCAAAAAAAAATCAGATCCAAAAGGAAAAAAAAATGAGAAAGAAAATAAAATGTATGCAAACAAAAATAAAAAGAGTGAGAATACTAAGTTGTGGTCCACATTCAGTTCCCACTGTCTTCTCTCTGGGCGCAGATGGCTTTCTTTATCACAAGACCATTGAAACTGGTCTGAATCACCCCATTGTTGATGAGAGCCATGTCTACCACATTTGATCATTGTATAATCTTGTTGTTGCTGTATATAATGATCTCTTGATTCTGCTCATTTTACTTAGTATCAATACATGTAAGTCTCTCCAGGACTCTGAAATCATCCTGCTGATCATTTCTTATAAAATAACATTCCATAAGATTCATAGACCATAACTTATTCAGTCATTATCCAAATGATGGGCATCCACTCAGTTTCCAGTTTCGTGCCAATATAAAAAGGGCTATTACATTTTTGCATATGTGGTTCCCATTCCCTCCTTTATGAATGCTTTAGGATACAAGCCCAGTAGAAACACAGCTGGATCAAAGGGTACGGCCAGTTTGATACTTTGGGCATACTTGCAAATTGCTCTCCAGAATGGTTGGATCCGTTCACAGTTCCACCAACAATGTATCAGTGTCCCAGTTTTCCCACATCCCCTCCAACAGTTATCATTATCATTTCCTGTCATTTTAGCCAATCTGACAGGTATGTAGTGGTATCTGAGAGTTGTCTTAATTTGCATTTCTCTGATCAATAGTGACTTGGAGCACCTTTTCATGTGACCGGAAATAGTTTCAATTTCTTCGTCTGAAAATTGTCTTTTCATATCCTTTGACCATTTATCAATTGGAAAATGCCTTGAATTCTTATAAATAAGTCGATTTGCTATATATTTTAGAAATATATAGCCTGTATATTTGTAAGGATATATTTTTGTATCCTTGTAAGGATTGTAAGAATCCTTGTAAGAAGCAATGAATGTAAAATTTTCCCCAGGTTATTGCTTCCCTTCTAATTTTGTCTGCATTGGTTTTGTTTTTACAAAACCTTTTTAATTTAATATAATCAAAATTATCAATTTTGTATTCAATAATGTACTCTAGTTCTTCTTTGGCCACAAAATCCTTCCTTCTCCACAGATCTGAGAGGTAAACTATTCTTTGGTCTTCTAATTTGCTTATAATATCACTCTTTATGTCTAAATCATGAACCTATTTTTATCTTATCTTGGTATAGGGTGTTAGATATAGGCCAATACCTAATTTCTGCCATACTAATTTCTCATTTTCCAAGCAATTTTTTGTCAAATAGTGAGTTCCTATCCCAAAATCTGGGGACTTTGGATTTGTCAAACACTAGATTACTATAATCATTGACTATTTTGTCCTGTGAACTTTATTCCATTGATTAACTATTCTGTTTCTTACGATCAAATTGTTTTGATGACTGCTGCATTATAATATAATTTTGTCTAGTACAGCTAGGTCACATTTATTTGTATTTTGTTTCATTAATTCCCTTGAAATTCTTGAGCTTTTGTTCTTCTAGATGAATTATGTTATTTTTTTCTAGTTCTGAGAATAATTTCCTAGAAGTTTGATTGGTATGGCACTGAATAAGTAGATTAACTTAGGTAGTATTGTCATTTTTATTATATTTGCTCAGCCTACCCATGAACCCTTCACATTTTTTTCAGTTGATTAGATCTGACTTTATTTGTGTGGAAAGTGTTTTGTAATTGTGTTTATACAGTTCTTGACTTTGCCTTATCAAATAGACGCCCAAATATTTTATATTATCTATAGTTATTTTAAATGGAATTTCCCTTTCTATCTCTTGTTGCTAGACTTTGTTGGGAATATATAAAAATGCTAATGATTTATGTGGATTTATTTTGTATCCTGCAACTTTACTAAAGTTATGAATTGTTTCTAGTAATTTTTTATTTGATTCTCTACGATTCTCTAAATATACCATCATATCATCTGCAAAGAGTGATAATTTGGCTTCCTCTTTAACTATTGTAATTCCTTTAATCTCTCTTTCTTCTCTTATTGCCAAAACTAACTACTAATACAATACAATATTGCATAGTAATGGTGACAGTGGGCAATTTTGTTTCACTCCGATGTTACTGGGAATTGTTCTAGTTTATCCCCATTACATCTGATGCTTGTTGATGGATTTAAATGGATGCTATTGATCATTTTAAGTAAACTCCATTTATTTCTATAGTCTCTAGTATTTCTAATAGGAATAGGTGCTGGAATTTTTAAATTTTTTTTTCTGCATCTATTGAGATAATCATGTGATTTTTGTTAGTTTGGTTATTGATATAATCACTTATGCTAATAGTTTTTCTAATATTGAACCAGCCCTGCATGTCTAGTATAAATCCTATTTGGTCATGGTATATTATCCTGGGGATAGCTTGCTGTAATATCAATATTTATTAGGGAAATTGGTCTATAATTTTCTTTCTCTGTTTTTACCCTACCTGGTTTAGGTATCAGCACCATGTCTGTGTCATAAAAAGAATTTGGTAAGATTCCTTCTTTTCCTATTTTTCCAAAGAATTTGCATAATATTTGAATTAGTTATTCTTTAAATGTTTGGTAGAATTCACAGGTATTTACCTGTGAATTTACCCATCTGGCCCTGGAGATTTTCTCTTTTCCTTTTTTTTTTTTAAGCTTTTTATTTACAGAACATATGAGTGATTTTTCTACACTGACCTTTGCAAAATTTTTTTGTTCCAAATTTTTCCTCTCCTTCCCCCCACCCCCTAGATGACAGGTAGTCTAATACATGTTAAATATGTTAAATTATATGACAAATCCAATATATGTATACATATCTATACAGTTATCTTACTGCATAAGAAAAATCAGATCCAGAAAGAGGAAAAAAATAACAGCCTAAGAAGGAAAACAAAATACAAGCAAATATTCACAGAAAGCATTAAAATGCTGTGTTATTGTCCACACTCAGTTACCACAAGCCTCTCTCTGAATGTATATGACTATCTTCATTGCTGAACAATAGGAATTGGTTTAAATCATATCGTTGTTGAAGAGAACCATGTCCATCAAAATTGATCATCATATAGTCTTGTTGCTGTATATAATGATCTCCTGGTTCTGCTCATTTCACTTGCATCAGTTCATGTAGGTCTCTCCAGTCCTTTCTGAAATCATCTTGTTGGTCATTTCCTACAGAACAATAAGATTCCATAAAATCCATATATCATAATTTATTCATCCATTCTCCAATTGATTGGCATATATTCAGTTTCCAGTTTCTTGCCACTACAAAAAGGACTGCCACATGCTGCACATGTGGGTCCCTTTCCCTCCTTTAAGATCTCTTTGGGATATAGGCCCAGTAGAAACACTGCTGGGTCAAAGGGTATGCACAGTTTGATAACTTTTTGAGCATAGTTCCAGATTGCTCTCCAGAATGGATCCAACCATTCTGG
>JAJPUD010004220.1:20548-65102 GCA_023553655.1 Myrmecobius fasciatus | reverse complement strand
ATGATTGAATTATTTCTGGTGCTGATCAGTCCTGTTGATTGATTGATTGCTTTAAGGTGCTGTGTTATGGCAGCTAGGTCTGATGCTCATCAGGGGTTCAGTGGTTCACAATCTACCCCCCACAAAAGGCAGACCCTCCAAACCACCTGCCCACAATCGGGACAGATTGGTCCAAGAGGCCCACAGAAGACTCCCAGGTGTGTGAAAAGCACAACGCTCCCACTCGTGTTCTGACTCCTGTTCCAGCACCCTGCTCCAGCTCCCTGCCTCGGTCTCCCTGTACTGCAGTCTGGGTTCAGCAGACCACCCCCCTGCACCATTAAAACAGACCTGTTTTGAGGTTCTTCCAGAGTATCTTCTTCTAGAATTGTGTTGTTCTCCAGATATTGTGGATTTTTTTGCTTCAAAATCAGTCTAGAGGCTTCATATGTTGTTGGTTTGAGGGGAGGTTAGAGGAGGTTACAGAGACTCCTGTCTGATCTCTGCCACCATGGCTCCACCCCCCAACCTTACCTATTTTGTTAGTTTTTTCATAAAACCAACTCAGTTTTATTAGTCAAAATGTTTTTTTTTTTTTTACTTTCAATTTTATTAATCTCCCCTTTTGTTTTCAGAATTTCAAATTTTGTATTTACTTGGGGGGGGGATATTTGTTCTTTTTCTAGTTGCATCCCCAATTCACTGATCTTCTTTTTCTCTATTTTATGCAAGTAATCATCTAGAGGTAAAAAACTTCCCCTAAGAATGGCTTTGTCTGCATCCCAGAAATTTTGGTATGCTGTCTCATTATTGTCATTCTCTTGGATGAAATTATCAGTTGTTTCTATAATCTGTTGTTTTACCCACTCATTCTTTTGGATCAGATTATTTAGTTTCCAATTAATTTTTGGTCTATTTTTCCCTAGCTCTTTATTACATGTGATTCTTATTGCATCATGATCTGAAAAGGATACATTTACTATTTCTGCCTTTTTCTATTTAATTTTGAGGGTTTTATGCTCTAGGTCATGATCAATTTTTGCATAGGTTCCATGAATTGTCAAGAAAAAAGTATACTCCTTTCTGAGATATATTCTGAGTATACTCAATTTTCTCCAAAAATCTATTTTACCTGCCTTTTCTAAAACTCTATCTCCATAACTTTTTTCTTATTTATTTTGTGATTCAATTTATCTAGTTCTGAGAGAGGAAGATCCAGATCCCCCACTAGTATAGTTTTGCTGTCCGTTTCTTTTTGCAGATTTCTTAACTTCTCCTTTAGGAATCTGGATGCTATACCACTTGGTACATATATGTTTAGTATTGATATTACTTCATTATCTATGGTATTCTTTAGCAAAATATAGTTTCCTTCCTTATATCTATTAATTAGATGTATTTTTGCTTTTGCTTGATCTGTGATCAGGGTAGCTATCCCTGCTTTTTGTACTTCAGTGGAAGCATAATAGATTCTGCTCCAGCCTTTTACCTTTACTCTGTATGTGTCATTCTGCTTTAAATGTGTTTCTTGTAAACAACATATTGTAGGATTCTGGCTTTTAATCCAGTCTGCTATCTGCTTCCATTTTATAGGAGAGTTCATCCCATTCACATTAACAGTTAAAATGACCAATTCTGTATTTCCCAACATTATATTTATCCCAAGCTATGTTTTTCTCTTACCTTTGCCCCTTTCCCTCCTCCCCAGTATTTTGCTCCTGACCACCACGTCCCTCAAACATCCCACCCCTTTTTTTGCCCCTCTCCCTTTCTTATATCTTTGCCCTACTACTTCTGTTTCCCTTTCTATTAGCCTCCTACTTTTTTTCCCTTTTCCCCCTCCCACTTTCCTGTAGTTTAAGACAAGTTTCTCTGTGAAGCCGAATATGTCTCATAGTCTCTCTTTGAGCCAAATCTGATGAGAGTAAATTTCACACAATGTTCATCCCCCTCCCTTCTTTCCCTCAATTATAATAGGTTGTCTTTGCCTCTTCATGAGATGTACTTTCCCTCATTTATTTCCAATTTCCTCTCTTTCCAGTACAATTCCCTTTCCACTTCTAATTTCTTTTCTTCACCATGGTTTTTAGGAAATCCAATAATCCTTAGATTCGCTCTCCTAGATCTATTTTCCAGGTCATTTGTTTTTCCAATGGGGCATTCTATCTTTTCTTCTATTTTTTTTCATTCTTTATGTTTTATTGAGCCATTCATTTCCATTTGTTCAGTTCTAAATTTTAGTGAATTATTTTCTTCAGTTACCTTTTTGACTTCCTTTTGTATTTAGCCAATTGGCTTTTTAAATAAGTTTTTTTTTCAATGGATTTTTTTTCCAAATTCTCTTTTTCAAGGAGTTGTTTTCCTTTTCCATTTTGTCAAATCTATTTTGTAAGGAGTTATATGCCTTTACCATTTCATCAAGTCTATTTTGTAAGAAGTTATTTGCTTTTTCAAATTCACTAAGTCTGCTTTTAAGGAGTTTTCTTCACATAATTTCTGTGTTTCCTTTTCCAAACCCTCTTGCTAAGTTCTCTTTTTGTTTCCCCACTTTTCTTCTAATTCTCTTTAAGGTTCTTTTTCAATTCTTACAAGAAAGCCTTGTGAAATGGGGACAGATTCATATCACCTTTTGAGGCTTCATCTGGAACTGATCTGCTTTTTGTGTTCTCAGGGTTTGAAGTCTGTTTTTTCCTTTCTCCATAAAAAATATGTTGTTGTTTTTTTACTTTTTTAAGGTTGAGGTCAGCTTTTAGGGCAAAGGGGACATTGTCCAAGTTTCCTCTGAAGGCAACAGTGTCTGCTGGGTAGGTGCTGACTAAATTTCTAGTCAAAGTGAATGTGATCAGGTCCCCCATTATTCTGGTGTTTAGGGCATCACTATTTGCCTTTTGTATTTGTGCTGGATGTTTTGTAGCTCATCTGCGGATCTACTGGCTTGCAATCAGGACAGAATAGCCAACACTGCTATAGATTTCTCTTGTTATATTCCCCCAGCTAGTGGAATGCCATACCATCCTTGGTCCCTGAGTTTGCCTGAACTCAGCCCTCCATGCCCAATTGAAATAGACCTTTCTTTTCTGAAATTCTTCCAAAATATCTCCTGCTATAAACTTGTTACATTCCAAATATTTGTGGGTTCTGTCACTCCAAAACCAGTCCAGAGGCTTGATCTGGTGTGGATTTTAGGGATATCAAGGAAAGGTCAGATAAAGACATGTCTCCTCTCCACCATCTTGGGCTCTTCCCCTTTTATTACATTAATTAACATGGGACCATTAAAATTGCAAGGAAAAACATCCTCACTGTCCTTCAGAAAATTTCATTTATTCTAACCCCTCTGTGTCCTTGATTAAGTTATGATCAGGCTATGTATCTTGCATTGTCCACCATTTTTTTCCTGTGTTCTTCAAAATCTACATCGTGAACTCCTAAACTACAAAACTCTGTCCTCCAAAGAGTATCTGGAATTATACTGTCTGCACAAGAAAGGTTAAATGAATACCTATTATTTTGATTCATTTCAGCACATGCTTCAAAAATAATTTTTTCAAAAGAGTTTAAGAAAATGAATAATCGGTAGAACATAATTCCATTTTCCCTCTCTTTTCCCTGATGCTCCTTAATTGTGGTTGTACTTAGAGTAAATTGATAAAGAAATCAACTATGATATAATATATATTCCATTAGTTTCCTGCTAAATCTACTACATACATAATCAATGAATATCCTGCAGGAAGAAAAAGAACAAGAAAAACATGAAATTTTAAAATGCTTGACAATTATTCACCTCAAATGTTACTTTATTGGTTTATACCTAGAACACTGTTTTATGATATATAGAAACCTGTGTCATTTATGATCACTCTCTTAAAACCATAAATAAGTTATGAGATGATTAAAACAGTAATGATAAAGATAAACAAGCCATTTTGTTCTCATTTTTCAAGTAAAAAATTGCAAAAAAAGTAATTTAGAATTTAACTTGTAATTATTTTCTATTTGCCTCCATAAAGTCAGAGTACAGAAAAATTAAAAATAATATCATATAAATGTCCCTCTGCCTCTCTTTATAGTATATATATATATATATATGTATGTATAAACACATGCTCATATGATTATATCTGCATGTACTCATACATGTATATTTATATAAGTGCATATATACATATATGTATGTGATTGTGTTTATATATGCACATGTACATATCTAGTTCTGTGATTTGAGGGGAGGGGCAACTAGGTGATACAGTGGATAGAACTCTGAGCCCAGAGTCAGGAAAACTCATCTTCCTGAATTCAGATCTGGCCTCAGACACTTACTAACCATGTGACCCTAGGCAAATCCCTTAACCCTGTCACAGTTTCCTCATCTATAAAATAAGTTAGACAAGAAAATGGCAAACCACTATAGTATCTTTGCCAAGAAAACATCAAATGGGATCACAAATCAGATATGATCAAAACCATATATATCTGTGTGTGTTTAAAATTTAAAATAAAACCACTATTACTTTAAAACATTTTCTTCTGATTTTTTTCAAATATATTTAGCTATAAATAACCGTCCATATATCTGTAGTTAATATATATGCACATATATGTTGAAAAATTAATACTGTATTCAATCTTTTAGACATATCTGCCAGAAACAAGTTTTAATGAATTTTACTTTTTTTTTTTAATTAAAATATTTCTACCTTAAAGAGAATGTCCAAAACGGCTTATCTTCTTCCACATTCTTTTGGATTTAGCATTACATCATTCAATTTAAGTTAACCTTTATAAGCATTTTGAAAAAGGAAAATGTCACAAAGTGTTAAAATGCAATTTTGGATTAGCCTTCTGAAACAATAGCCTCTTAATCTTTAATTACAATTACTCAATCTTCCTTGATCATTCATCAAAAGGACTCAAAGGGTATCCTGTCATCAATATTATAATCATTGAATGGAGAAAAGAATATTGCCCTTAAGATAATCAAAGCACCAACCATTTCAGAAAATGATGAAGGCTAAGATCTTAACTACATAAAGGTGGTTTAAATTTGTTTGCTATACTTCATCCCTATTCCTCTGACATTAGCCCTTGTTCTCAAACTTTTATGTATTTTCTTAAAGGGAAAAGTCAGGAAAGGATTGTTAGACTATGTAATATTTTCAGTTCACAATATACCCCTATAGCTTTCAAAGATTTATTTTAGATATATGCCACATTCAGAAACTTATGTATGTGTGTACACACACACACACACATTCATCTTCTGTAAGATGCTGAGCCATGAATCTAGGTTTGGAAGGATCTACAGAGCGGAAAACTCAGGTTGTTAAGGTTTAATCCTTAATGAATTAAAGACATGTCTTCTGAGTAATTGGATTGGGTAGTCATATACATCATGCAATCTGAAAAAGACTATCAAAACCAACCAGAGTGCTCTGGGTAGACATGGATTCCTCTGTTGAGGTTTTTTGGAGGTTGCTGAGCCTTATGATCAGCACATATTCTCATCAAAAAGAGATAAAGACTTTTAGCCCACCTCCTCATTTAGCCCACCAATCAGGACCAATTTCTCCCTCAGGAGCATTTCCTTTCAAAAAAATATAGATTTAAGGCATTCGCTCTCTCTCTTAGGAATCCCACTAACCATCAATCTATTAATTAATAAGTTGATTATTAATTACCCAGAAATTATTCCTCTGTGATTTTTAAAAAATTCATCACAAGGGGTCAATTGACAGAAATATTGAGCTACAAGGTCAAGGCAGGAGGCAAGATCCAGACCATAAACATAACCTGGTACCAGGATCATGTGAAAAGCATTCAAGGAAAAAGTAGCAAAGAATGTAGATTAGTTGGAGAGGAAGAACAAATTTTCAGAAAGTATTTGAATTATACTCCAAGTTCAGCACAATTTCATATCATCTGACTCTGTGCAAGTACACATACAGAGCCATAACTAGAAAGAACAACTTTGTCTCTGGGTGCTAATTTTGAGGGTGCTGATAGCTCTTCCTATCAGTTTGTTAAAAAAACAGAAAATAGTACCTATTTAGAGAGGATATTCATCTTTAAAGTAAATAATCAGATGATTGATTGGGATAAATTTCTCTTTCACTCCTCTCAATCCACCCT
Source organism: Myrmecobius fasciatus (assembly GCA_023553655.1). Taxonomy (NCBI): domain Eukaryota; kingdom Metazoa; phylum Chordata; class Mammalia; order Dasyuromorphia; family Myrmecobiidae; genus Myrmecobius; species Myrmecobius fasciatus. The sequence continues at coordinate 58,991 of JAJPUD010004220.1, read as the reverse complement.
ACAGAATAGGCTCATTAGTAATATCTTTGTGTCAATATCCTAGGACTTGATCTCCTCCTCTTAGGGCAATGTTTCCACCCCCTTTCTCCTATACACAGTTAAGAGTATATTTCATACCCACATGTGTAAGAATGCTTATGGCAGCCCTTTTTGTAGTGGCTAGAAACTGGAAACTGAATGGATGCCCATCAGTAGGAGAATGGCTGAATAAATTATGGTATATGAATGTTATGGAATATTATTGTTCTGTGAGAAACAACCAGCAGGACAATTTCCGAGAGGCCTGGAGAGACTTGCATGAACTGATGCTGAGTGAAATGAGCAGAACCAGGAGATCATTATACACGGCAACAACAATACTATATGATGATCAGTTCTGATAGACATGACTCTCTGCAACAATGAAAATCTTCAGACCAGCTCCAATTGTTCAGTGAAGAAAGCCATATAAACCCAGAGAGAGGGATATGAAATGTAGACCACAACATAACATTTTCACGCTCTCAATTGATGTTTGCTTGCATTGGGTTTCCTTTCTCAGATATTTTTTGTTCATGTAGATACAATTGTTCTTGCACAGCAAGATAAGTATGGGAATATGTACACATATATTCGAGTTGTCAAGTATTTTAATATAATTAACATGTAGTCGACTTACTGCCATCTAGGGGAAAGGAGGGGACTGGGGAGAAAATTTGTAATGGAAAGCTTTGTAAAGATCAATGTTGAGGAACTACCCATACATATGTTATGCAAATAAAAAGCTTTAATAAAAATAAATAAATATAAAAAACAGAAAAAAAAGAGTATACCTCATATGCTTTGCCCCAGGTACAAAAATTTCTAGTTATAACTATTCAGGTAATCTAAACATATTTTCTAGTTTTCCCTAAATAGCTTATTACTGATAAGCTTGTATTATTATTATTGGTGTTTTTCCAGGAATAGTCTTCTAAAATACAAATGTCACTGAAAAAATATGATATTAAGTTACTGTCTAACTTTAATTCACTAAGAATATTTGAATAATCCATGATCCCAATCCTATGATTCCATTCCATTCCAATGATGTAGGTCTGGTAAATGGGTGCTTAAAAAACACCTGTGGCTGAAAAATTCAACACCAGAACCAAACTTGAGGCTTACTTTTGAGTCTTTCCAAAGTGAGCCAGGGTATTCCTTAGATGACAGACATGTTTCTGTCTCTAAGGAGTGTATTTGACTTTTTCCCAGCTGGATAGATTTTATCATTGCTTGTATTCTATTCCATTGACAGAGCTTTTGATAATGCAGGATCAGCTGCATATTATAATAAGGATCAGGGAAAAAAAGACTCATTCCAGACATCATCCATTTATTAAAAATTAATTCATTAGAAAGAGTTCAATCATATAGAGCAGCATTGACAGAGAGTGCCCTGTGCCTGATTAATTCCAAAGTTTTTTGTATGACAAAATAATACAAAGCTGGATTTAAGAAATGGTGATGATGATGCTGATGCTGATATGAGATTGTGCTGAACACTATACAGTTATTATCTGATTTCATTCTCACAACTTTGGGAGGTAAGTACTTATTACTCTCCCCATTTTAATATAAATGGAATTTGAGGCAAACATATGTTGTGAATTGCGCAGGGCCATGTAAGTATCTGAGGCTAAATTTGAACTTGTATTCTTGACTTCAGGCCTACTGTTCCATTCACTCTATTTCCCCTCTTCATAAAAATTGAAGTAGAGTCAAGATGTGGGAGAGAAGCCAAGAAGTTGCATGAGCTCTCCCCAGTTCCCTCAGAAACAACATTAAATCAAGCTTCTAAAAGAATTGTGAGTGACAGAGCTTGCTATGGTCAGGACTCTTTTTTTTTTCTAGTCTATTTTGTGACTTTTAAAGTTGACCTCTTCTCCTGTGTTATAGGGGACACTGTTCCAAGTTTCTTGCACTGAAGGACAGGGGACCTGGTCACTGACTTTCTTCTCCAAGACTGGAGAAGACTTGAGCACTCCCAGCTGTCCACCCCTAGTGATTTGAAGCAAAGTTACTTTTAAAGATAATCTGTCGTAGCAAAAAAGACAAATCCTAACAGGTCCACATGTCTAAAACAAGATAGGCCATTGCATCTCAGCTTCTACCCTATTGCTACATCTTTGACAAATGAGAATAGAGATAAACCCACAAGTTGCTACATAGATAATGTGAAAAATAAGGAAATGAGAGCAAAGTAGGTGCTTACAGGCTGAAGATTCTTTCAGCAAACTGTTACACTACTTGCTGACAAGCAAGTGAGAACACTATCAGAAAGACAAGCCAGATCAGAACCAATAAGGATAGCTACTTAAGTTTCAATAAGTCTAATGTACATCAAAATTTTTGTAGTAGTATTTTTTGTGGTAGAAAATCCTGAATATAAAGTAGTTGACCATTAACTGAGGAATAGCTAAAAAGTGTGACACATTAATATAAAGGAAAAATATTGAGTTATAATGTGTGGAGAATTCAGAAAATATGGGAATATCACAGAATAATAATAGCAGAATCAGAAATATATACAGTGACTACAAGAATGTGAATTAAAGAACAGCAAAAAAGAAACTAAACACACCATAATTATAGTGTTCAGATTTGAGTTGAGAAAATAAGTCTTATTCTCTGGATTATAAAACTGGGAGTCCATCAACTTTGGATGTTGCACATGCTGTCAAATTTGGTCAATGTTGTGCTGAGGTTTGCCAATCTGTTTTGGTTTTTTTCCTTCTCTTGTCTAATCTTTGTGAAATATGACATAAAAACAAGAAAATATCAATTAAAAGCAAAAAAAAATTAAAGTGAAATTTTTAAAATGATAGACTTGGACTTATGTGGCTATTGTATGAGGGTGATCCTCAGGCATTGCTAAGTCTAATTCAAAAGGGCTATATCCCGAAATCCAAGAGGCCCAAACATTTAGTACTTAGCCATCTATCTCAGGGAAGAAATTTAATGGAAGATCAAGAAGGTAAAGAAAATATTAAAATGCTGACAGTATTAAAAGACAGGTCTCAAATAGCACATATACTTTTTTAAAGTGAAAAATTTCCCTTAAGGGAAGAGACTGTTTTCATTTTTGCCTTTGTATTTCTATTACCTAATATACCTAAAAAAAATCATAATATGAAAATATGCTGAAAAAAATATCCCTTCTGAAAAGGACATAGCCAATAATTACTCAGTTAAATTCTCATTCTTCTTTAGGATAAAAATAGAACAAAAGAAATAAAACTCAGAAGGCCTGACTGCCTGTACCAGGCCCGAAGGCCCCTATTGTTCAGTTGTGTGTGTTTACTTTATGTAGAGGGAATAGATGCAGTGACAACAAATCTGAATAGGTATGAGCTACAGGGACCTGTAGCCTATATCATTAGTGCCACTGTAATCCAGGAATCCTAAGGAATTTGTAAATTGGACAATTTACTTTGCTAGCATGATAAGAGAAAGCTACAAAGTGATTTACTTACCATGGTCAGCGTTCTGAAGATACTATTCCATGCTTCTTGGTTAAAAACTAAAGACAAAAGCAAAAATCATCCCAGACCTTCCTATATTGTCATGGCACATAACAAGTTATGAATGTAAATTCTTGACAAGAAGATGAAAATGTACCTTCGGGATGTAAATTAAATTATGCGTCCCTGAAATCCTCATTTTGTATAGTTTTAGGAAATGCCTGCATCTGTCATTGCTACTTAGGTAGTATTTATCATGTTATTTCAGTAGGGTGGTGGGCATTTTATCTATGAGATGAATTTTTCTCTCATGGTTCTTGTAGCTTATAAGAATCCTTTAAAAATATGTCACATAGAAATGACTTGGAAATTTTTTAAATGTAATTTAAATGCTGATTTCAGTGTGAATATGTGAATATGGATTTGAGCTTGCCAAGAGAGAACAGATTTTGTTAAATTCTTTTTTTGCATATATGTATGAATATATACATACATATGCATGTGGTATGGATTTGTATTGCTTTATTTTTTAACTATTTATAGCTGTAGAAAGTATCTAATCATGTTGGATACCATATAAACTTTGGAATAAATAAATATCCTTTTGGCAAGGGATGAAGAGGGGTCTGTACCTGGGATTTTATTGGCATTGGGAACTCCTAACTCCTGGGAACAATCTACCCATGTAGATTGATAACAGCTCTATAGTTTTTAGTATAAGAAGTGAATTGTTCAAGATCAAAGCCAGTGTAGCAGAATCAGGATTTGAACCAAGGTTCCTTGACTCCAAGGTTCGTTCTCTAATCACAGCACTCTCCTAATAAATAAAGTATGACAATAAAAATATATCCTCAATTTGGGGGAATTTAAAAGCAACTTAGACAACATGATTTGCATGCTAGACTTAAGAGTTAGGAAGACCTGAGTTCAACTTCAGTGTGATATTTTCTAGATATGTGATCATGGGTAGATCATTAAATTTCCTGCATCTTAGACAACTGAATAAGTTACACCTAAGTGCTACTAGTGTCATTGGGCCAGCTAATGACAAAATGATCAGTCCTTTATTTGTCAAGATGCACCATACTTTTTAAGGCTTCAAAACCTATTCTTAATATTAAAAAAGGCAAAAGAACCCACATGTACAAAAATGTTTGTGGCAGCCCTGTTTGTAGTGACAAGAAGCTGGAAATTGAGTGGATGTCCATCAGTTGGGAATGGCTGAATAACTGATGGTATATGAATGCAATGGAATATTATTCTTCTATAAGAAATTATCAGCAGGATTATTTCAGCGACGTCTGGAGAAACTTATATGAACTGATCGTAAGCAAGTAGAACCAAGAGAACATTGTACACAGCAAAAGCAAGATTATGTGATGAGCAACTCTGATGGATTTAACTCTTTTCAGCAATAAGTTAATTCAGGCCAATTTCAAATAGACTTGTGATGGAGAGAGTAATTGGCATCCAGAAAGAGACTGTGGGGACTAAATGTGAATCACAACATAATATTTTCACCGTTTTGGTTGTTGTTTGCTTATGTTTTTTTCTCATTTTTTATGTATAGAAGAAATGCACAAGTTTAACATATATTGAATTACTTGCTATTTGGGGAGAAGGGTAGGGAAGGGAGAAAAAAATTTGGAACACGAGGGTTTGCAAGGGTTTGAATGTTAAAAACTATCTTTGCATGCATTTTGAAAATAAAATGCTATTATTTAAAAATAAATTAATAAAAACCTATCCACGATGATAGAGAACCAATGATTAAATTTTGACAGAACAGGGATGATGTAGGGTATATTATACATATTTGTTAAAATATTTTTTTTCTTTTTTCCATTAATTAGGCAAGGGATAAAAAAAGAAAGAAAATCTATTTTAAAAAAAGTTTTAAAATAGAAAAGTTGAGGAGGTACCAGTATGAAATGTGGCATGCAATTTCAGTTGAGATCACAATTATTATTGTTGCTTAACCTTTATTTTGTTAAAAGAGAGATCTTACAAGTTACCCCCAGTCACTTTAAGGAATCTACTCAGTGTATTCTTCTGAGTATACATATTTGTGTTTCCATGTGTACATGTCAGTACACACATTTGTGGGTGCTATAATTATTGAGTGATATCAATAGATTGATTTGTGAATTTCAGATTGGAAAGCATTAAATAATCATGGAATTCAGAGGAGCACCAGAGAACCCAAGGATATATGACAAAGGGGCAATAATGGTTCTTGATCCACAGCCAGAAATCTCAGATACAAATGGTAGATATGGTTCTTCCCTCTCAGCTTCCATCCCAAGCTGATCCTCAAGTCTTCTACCTATCCAGGAGTTCAGGGATCCTTCAGTATGGTATTGCCATGTATATGTGTTTCCCATTCTGTCCAGGGCCTTACCCAGATGAATGGAAAGAGGGCATATCTGGCATAGAATACATAGAATGATGTCTTAGGGACAAAATGTCACTTGCTAATGCCTCATATATTTCTTTTCTCAGACTTTATAAACTTACCCCATATTTTGGTTTTGAGCTTGAAGCTTCAGATTCTGTCATTGCATGGCTTAGTCCCACACTCTGAAATGGTTACTTCTGGAAATGTTTGACTTTGAATTTGGCACAAATCACATTTTTAATTTCATCTTTTTGCACTGCATTGTTTTTTGTCTCTGAAGTTTTTTTTTGTCCCAAACTTGTCATTTCACCTTTGTGGCAAAAAAATGGAAATACTCTCTAACCATAAGTCTCGGAAGACATTTTGTCTATACTATATTCTTCTAAGTTTCTGTTCTGATATTCCCCATCTCCATAGGAGCCTTCTCTTATAGTCAGAGCTCTTTTTGCTTTTATGGTCATTTTTAAAAGTTGAGCTCTGCAATTAGGGCACAGAGAAGATGGTCCCACATTTCTTTTGCAGGGGAACTCTCCCACTACACTAAGTGAACTTGGCCAAGTTCTGCCTGTTATGTTGGGTTTCAGGGACTCATAATTTGCCTTCTGTAATTGTATTGGAGGGCTCACAGCTGGTCTGCTGATCCACTGGCCTTCTGAACAAGGACAGAATAGCCAATGCTGCTGTAGTTTCCCTAAGTCTCCAACTAGATTCTCTGGGCTCAGGCTCCCTGAATGTGCCTGAGATGAGCTGCAATGTTCCCTGCCCAATTGAAAACAACCTTTCTGAAGTCCTTCCAAGAAATCTTAAGGTAGAAAATTATTATTCTCTGAATGTTTGTGGGTTTTATTACTCCAAAATCCATCAGAGGCTTAATCTAGCATTGATTCTGAGGGTAACAGGAAAGAATTCAGGCAATATCCTCTTTGTCATCTAAGAGTTTGACTTTTCAAAGGCAGGCAGGACAGATAGAAGACCTAGAAGACCTTAGGAAGCATTGTCAGGGCGGATGGCACGGTTTGGTGGTCCTTCATGACATGAAAAAGAATATAATTAATTACTCTCACTTCATCTGAGTCATTTTCTGCCCTTATTACTTTTATTAGAAAGAGTAAAAAGGCATGAACTGATGCTGAGTGAAATCAGCAGAACCAGGAGAACATTATACACAGCAACAAGACTATACGATGATCAATTTTGATGGACATGATTCTCTTCAACAATGATGTGATTCAAACCAGTTGTGCTGTGATGAAGATAGTCATATACATCCAGAGAGAGGCCTGTGGGAACTGAGAGTGAAGCACAACACAGCATTTTAACGCTTTCTGTGAATATTTCCATGCATTTTGTTTTCCTTCTTAGGTTGTTTTTTTCTTCTTCTCTTTCTAGATCTGATGTTTCTTGTGCAGTAAGATAACTGTATAGATATGTATACATGTATTGTAATTGTCATATAATTTATCCTATTTAGCATGTATTAGATTACCTGTCATCTAGGGGGGGGGGTGGGGGGAAGGAAAGGAAAAGCTTGGGAAAAAAAAAGGTTTTTTGCAAAGGTCAATGTTGAAAGTTCACTCATATGTTTTGCAAATAAAAAGCTTTATAAAAAAAAAAAGAAAGCCATATACACCCAGAAAGAGGTATATGAAATGTGGACCACAACACGACATATTCACGATCTCTAAAAAAAAAAAAAAAAAGAGTAAAAAGGTAAAGAGAGGAAATGAAACTCAAACACTTAGTTTCCTGCTCATAAATAGTTCTCATTCTACTCTGTCTCATTTTATATAGGTCTCAGCCTTTTGTTTATCTGAAATCACCTCCCTCACCAATTGTTATAGAAGCATTATTGTGCTGTTTTCTTCTAAGCTTATGTATTAGTCATCCTTGCTGCCCTAGCTGCTTTTTGTAGGCAGATTCTTGTGGTGGTTGCTGTTGCTGTTGCTCATTTTTTCAACCTATTTCTTGATTTTGAACTTTATTTTAAAATTGAGCACTGCTCACATAGTGGTGAAGAGACACTGAACCAAGCTTCAGAATTTTTCATACTACTGTTTTCAGAACTAGTTTGAAGTAGGAATGTGATGCAGGGTGGGACGAGGAGGATTCTGCAGATTTTTGGTGCTTCCAAGATGGTATGATTCTAGAGAGTTATGGTAACTGAGTAGTCACCTGCTCTGCACCCAGAAAGAATTCTTGATTCTTTGCAGCTTCAAGTGCTTGCACTCTACTTTGGTATTGTGACTAGAGCCCCTATTCCATTGTGAATAACTACCATCACTCCTCTTCATCCTGGAACTCTAAACCAGAACCACAAATGAGCAATATTCATTCTAGTTATACTCAGTGACAGAAAAAGGTACCCTGTAACCTCCTTTTGACCAATTATATGATCCCCTTACTATCTCTGGGTGGAGAGCTCCTGAAGCTGCTGGTGAAAATGTTGTTGTTGTTCTACTTATGAAAGATCTGGACAAATTTTCACTCCAATGCCACAGATTTCTCCTGCCAACCTTTTAAGTTTTCTTTTTTCATTACTTCTTTTTTATTTTCAAAATACATGCAAAGTTAGTTTGCAAATTCACCCTTGCAAAAGTTTCTGTTCCAATTTTTTCTCCCTCCCTTCTCCCACAGACAGCAAGCAATTCAACATATGTTAAACATATGCAATTCTTCTATACATATTTCCACAATTATCATGCTTCACAAGAAAAATCAGATCAAAAGGGAAAAAATGAGAAAGAAAACAAAGAGCAAGCAAAAAGCAAGAAAAAAGGTGAAGATACTATGTTGTGATCAACATTCAGTCTCCAGTTCTCTTTCTGGATTCAGATGGCACTCTCTATCACAAGTCTATTAGAATTGGTCTCATTGTTGAAATGAGCTATGTCCATCAGAATTGATTATTGCATATATTTGTTGTTTCTGTGAATAATGTTCTCTTGATTCTATATACTTTACTTAGCATTAGTTCGTGAAAGTCTCTCCAGGCATCTCTGAAATCACCCTGATGATCCCTTCATATAGAACAATAATATTCCATAACATTCATATACCATAACTTATTCAGCCAATCTCCAAATGATGGACATCAAATTAGTTTTCAATTCCTTGCCACTACAAAAAGGGCTGCCACAAACATGGTTTGCGCATGTGGTCCCTTTCCCTTCTTTATGAACTCTTTAGGATACAAGCCCAATAGGAACACTGCTGGGTCAAAGGGTATGCCTAATTTAAGAACCCTTTGGGCATACTTACAAATAGTTCTCCAGAATGGTTGAATAAGTTCACAACTCCACCAACAATGTATTAGTGTCCCAGTTTTCCCACATTTCCTCCAACATTTATCATTCTTTTTTCCTATCATCTTAGTCAATCTGAGAGATGTGCAGTGATACCTCAGAGTTGTCTTAATTTGGATTTAAGTGATTTAGATTTCAATAGTGATTTAGAACATTTTTCATATGTCTAGAAATGGTTTTAATTTCTTCATCTGAAAATTGTTTTTTCATATCCTTTGACCATTTATCAATTGGAGAATGGATTGAATTCTTGTAAATGAATTAGTTCTTTATATATTTTAGAAATGAGGTCTTTGTAAGAAGCCTTAAATGTAATTTTTTTTCCATTTTATTGCTTCCCTTTTAATTTTGTCTGCATTGGTTTTATTTGTGCAAAAATTTTTCAACTTAATTTGATCAAAATTATGCATTTTGTATTCAATAATGTACTCCAGTTCTTCTTTCACCACCAATTCTTTCCTTCTTCACACATCTGAGTGGTAGACTATCCTTTGTTCTTCTAATTTGCTTATGTCATTCTTTATGTCTAAATCATGAACCCCTTTTGACCTTATCTTAGTATATGGTGTTAGGTATTGGTTAATGCTTAGTTTCTGCCATACTATTTTCCAATTATCTAAGAAATTTTTGTCAGATAGTGAATTCTTATCCCAGAAACTGGGGTCTTTGGGTTTCTCAAATACTAGATTACTGTAGTCATTAACTTTTGTATCTTGGGAACCTAGTCTATTCCACTAGTTGACTTCTATTTTTTAGCCAGTACCAAATAGTTTTGATGATTACTCTTTTATAATATAGTTTTACGTTAGGAATAGCTAGGCCATCTTCCTTGATATTCTTTCAATTGTTTAGATCTGACTTTATTTGTGTGGAAAATGTTTTGCAATTGCGGTCATATAGTTCTTGACTTTGTTTTGTCAGAATTTCAAATATTTTATATTATCTACATTTATTTTTAAATGAAATCACTTTTATATCACTTACTTCTGGACTTTGCTGGTAATACATAGAAATGATGCTGATTTATATGGATTTATTTTGTATCCTGCAACTTTGCAGGAAAGTTATAGATTGTCTCTAGTAGTTTTTTAACTAATTCTCTATGATTCTCTAAGTATACTATCATATCATCTGCAAAGAGTGATTATTTGGTTTCTTCACTGCCTACTCTAATTTCTCTTATTTCTTTTTCTTCTCTTATTATTAAAGCTAATATTTCTAATACAATATTGAATAGCAATGGTGATAGCAGGCAACCTTGTTCCACCCTGATCTTACTGGGAATGCTTCTAGTTTATCCCCATTACATATGATGATTACTGATGGTTTTAAATAGATGCTACTCATCATTTTAAGAAAAACTCAATTTATTCCTATTCTCTCTAGTGTTTTTAATAGGAATGGGTGCTAGGTTTTTGTGAAATGCTTTTTGAGATAATCATATGATTTCTGTTAATTTGATTATTGAAATAGTTAATTATGCTACTGGTTTTCCAAATATTGAACTAGCCCTGCATTCCTGGTATAAAACCTACTTGGTCATGATGTATTATTCTGGGGGTAAATTGTTTTAATCTCTTTGGTAATGTTTTATTAAAGATTTTTGCATCAATATTCATTAAGAAAAATGGTCTATAATGTTCTTTCTCTGTTTTGAACCTACCTGGTTTAAGTATCAGCACCATATCTGTATCATAAAAGGAACTTGGTAGAACTTCTTCTTTTCCTATTTTTCCAGATAGTTTTCATAGTACTGGAAGTAATTGTTCTTTAAATGTTTGGTAGAATTTACTTATAAACCCAACTGTCTCTGGAGATTTTTTCCCTAGGGAGTTGATTAATAGATTAGGGCTGAGGAAAGATATTCTATTCTTTCCTGGTATCATCTTGCCTCTTTTTTTTTTTTCCTAACAGCAATGGTGATAACAACAACTTGAATTAGTATAGAGATCTGTAGTATACAAAGTTCTTTTCATGCATTATTTCATTTCATTTCATTTTCATTGTTACGGAGGTAGGCAGTGAACACCCTGTCCATTTTCAATAAAGCGTCACTCAAAACTCAAACACACAGACAGAGATTCCCAGAATCCTTTTCTAACTCTCTCCTTTCCCCAGTACTCCATTTTATTCTTGGTATTCTTAGGATAATACACAACAGGTGGAGCTGTTTTACATTCTGGAAAACAAATTGGAATTAAGTAAATAAAATCACTAAGATATGCATACCTTCTGATCCAGAGATTCTGCTATTAGTCTTATACTTTAAAAAAGTCATTGACAAAAATAGAGGCTCTCTATATAACAAAATATATTTTGTATCACTTTTTCTGATTAGCAAAGAGTTAGAAAGAAAGTAAATGTCCATCAATGGGAGAAAGGAAAAATAAACTGAGATTCATGAATGTAATGAAATATTACAATGTTTAAAAAAGTGATCAGGGAATCAGTGAAAACTTATATGGACAGACATAATATAAGCAGAACCCAGAAAACAAAATAAGCAAAGAGTACAATTTACTTTATCAAGCAGTTGCCAATTGAAACAAGGCACATATTGATGTACATATTTATTATTTTTATTTGTTTTATGTTAATTACATATTGTTGTTGCTGGCATAAAATTATGCCATATTTCTCCTTAGTTCCACAGAGAAAAGAATAAAAATCCACTAGAAAGGAGGAAGATAGAATCAACTTGCCATGATAAAATTTTTACTGCCACTCTAGATAAAGTTCATGATTCCATGAGATAAATTGCAGACTTCTCGAAAGTATATAAGTTTCCTATAAAGAAGACTAGACTTCACTGGATACTTACAGATGGGCATACAGATTGGTGTAGGCCATACATAAAACATACAGCAGGCAATCCCCATCTGCATACTCATTTGGTCCCAGATGCAATAGAGTTTCTATCCATTTTGATAAAGTTTTCAGTATGTTAGAAAAATTTTGAAACAGAACCTAAAGGGTGGTGGGAAGTGCGAAAATGGAAGGGAAGAGAAAGGGAAAAAATAAATTTAACCTGCATTGCATTAAAAGCAATTTCACATGCACAAACCAAAAAAATCAAAATATTCTGCCATTCTTCATCAAAGATAATCACAATTAGATTCTTTTTCCTTGAAAAGAAAGGATATGGTGGGGATTATTCACCTCATTAAACTTGCTGGAAATAAAGAAGTTTGGCAGTAGTATGTATGAAAGTCTGGCCACCATAAAGCATTCTCAGGGAACAACAATGAATCCACTGAAGTAAAAGGAACATTAATATTTGAGTTTTTAATTTGTTTTTTTTCATTTGAAGAAAGATATAGTTTTAGCATTTTCACCTAAACTGGGAAAAGGTAAGGTACATGTGTCAATTTAAAGACTGTGGGAAAATGAAACCTCTACCTCATCAGTAGTCTTCATTTAAAGTCTGAATATGTTCTCTAAAAGATCCTAAATCACTCTCCCTCCTTTCTCAGATTTAGTAACTCAATTTTCCTTTCTACCTAAACTTCTGCCTTGGTCTAAAGAGACTTCGTTTACAAATCTCCTTACTTCCTATTTCAGCAGTATGTTAATCTCCTGTAATAGGACACTTTAATCTACTTCAATTACATATAGAATTTTGTCATTGATAACATCATTTGCAAGTTTTCCACCTCCTCAATCAAGATAGATATCCTAGCTGTCTGACCTTAATCTCTTGTTTTACATCCTGCCCTGTGCCTCAAACTGCTAACTCTACTTAATTCTATCATCTCCAGTCATTTCCTCTTCCTTTATTGTCAAGCCATCATCCCTGCCCATTTAAAAATATTAACCCTGTAGTTAAGTGCTTCAGCCTTAAGCTGCCCCCTTGACTTTTTACAATTTATTGACATTATAGAAGGAAAAGAGAAAAGGATCCAGGAAGGAGTCCTGGAGAACAATCCCTGTTAGTGAATATGACATGAATGAGGATCTAGCAATGTAGACTAAAGAGTGTCCTCCAAGATAGGGGATAACGGGATCACAAAAACCTATAAAGCAAAGAATACCCAAAAGAGCAAACATGATTAACAGTGTCAAAGGCTAAAATGAGGCTAAAAGAAAGATAAGAATTAATAGACATGGGATGGAAAGTGCCACCTCTATCCAGAAAGAGAATTATGGAGACTCAATGTGGATCAAAGCAGAGCATTTTTCACCTTTTGTTGTTGTTTATTTGTTTTGTTTTTTTCTTTCTAGTGCTTTTTTACTGGATGTTCTGATTTTTCTTGCACATCATGATGAATATGAAATATGCTTAGAAAAATTGCATATGTTTACCCTATAACAAATTGCTTGCTGTCTTAGGGACAGGGGAAGTGAGGGAGAAAAGGAGAGAAATTTGGAGCGCAAAATTTTTCAAAGATAAATGTTGAAAACTCTACACATTTTTGGAAAAAAAACAAAATACTATTATTTTAAAAAAAGAGAGAAAGATAAGAATTAAGAAGAGCACGTAAGTTCTGGCAATGAAGACAACACTGGTAACTTTGGAGAAAGCACTTTTTGTTGGATGATGAGGTTGGGGATGATATTATAGAAGGATAGATCAAACTAAAGAAAAGAAACGCAGAACAGCAAGTGCAGAGAGTTTTTTTCCCATGAATTTATCCAAAAAGTGAAGGCAAACATAGTATAATAGCTAATGGAGATGATAGGATCAAGGGATTTTTGTTTATTTTTGTTTGTTTGTTTATTTTAGAATGGAAGAGATATGGGTGTATTTGTAGGCAGCAAGAAAACCAGCCACAGGTAGGAAGACATTGAAGATAAAACAGCATTAGGTTGGGAAAAGAGAAGTAATTTACTGGAGAATAGGTGATGAATGGGATCAAGAGTGAATATAAAGGAGTTTTCCTTGGCAAGGAGAAAGCCACCTCTTTTTATGAAACAGATGAAAAATGAAGTCTTGGGAAATAACATTTGAGTGATGAAAGATGAGGAGGAATTAAAAAAAAAGGAAGCTCTTGGCATATGACTGCAGATTTTTTCAGTGAAGCATGAGGTGAGGACCATACGTTAGAGGATAAAAATCCTTCCATCAGACAATTGATAATATGAACTAAATGCATGATTTCATGGATGCTGATAAGCTGAGTTAAGGGAAGATAGAATGATTAAATAATCCGTCTGACATCATACAACATGACTGTCAGACCAGAAATATAACTACAGTCACTTCTATAACTACACTTATATGTCAGGCAGGCACATTATTGTATTTTTATAAATAGTAAATAAGTGGGTTTTTCTAAATAAATCTTCAAAGTAAATATATCTATTCAATTTAAAAACTTGCATTTCTGGGAGAAATTTACAATGGTAAAGATAGGCCAGATTCAGGGACGCAGTCTGTTTAACAAGGGATGCTGAAAATATATTTGCCATGGATAATAGATTCATTATATAGTAGATAGGGAGTCTCAAAATCAGGAGTCAAGTCCTTTATGATGAGTTCAAGTCCTGCCTCTGACATACACTGGCTGTGAAACTCCAGGCAAATTACTTAACTTCTCAGAGTTCTAGATGACACTTTTGGTACAGAGAAGAGCTTATTTGCATTGACAAAGGATACTTGTTCACTAAAGAGTTCCCCATACCAATGAAAGTTCAATTTCAGTCTTTCCTTCTATTCCTTAGACACTGACACATGTAATCATGTGAAACTTAAATTGAAAATCCAGTGCATTGGAGAAGACTATCATGTTACATCATCCAAACCAGATACCAAAGAATATTTTAAATTAAACAGAGAAATCATAACAACAGATAGCATATGTTTAAGAATCAGTAAAACTTGTCCATATACAAATATACCAAATATTCGTATTAAACAAAGTAAAATCGGCTCTGACCTGGAAAAGGGAGCTCTGAAATATAGTTAAAGGAAAAGTAGGATCATTCCCTTCAGGTGGAATAATTCCCTACTTAGTTTTCCAAAATAGTTCACTCAGACATCAAGAAAATCAAATTCCAAGACTTTTATTTTGTGCTTATCAGCGTTTGTGGCAGATTAATACTCTCAGGAATTGGAGAGTAACATGTTGGAAATGAGAGTATCAAGCAATGAACCCATCTATCCAGACACTGAAATATCAATGCTGTTGTCATTGGGATGTGCCTTCAGTCCAGACTCTTAAACTAGCTTTGGGAAACACTGGGCTCAACTGAGTATACAATCTACTCAATATTTTATGACTAAGATTTATACAATAGGGAAGAAACCTATTCATAAGTATAGCAGAATACTTGTGGAATGAGAACCTTCCAAAGTAAATAGTTATGGTCCAGTGAAGCTCTCCTACCCAAGAAGGATTGATACCAAGGAGATTTAGACATGGAGGGGATTTGGATTGACAACAGTGTACTAAAGCTTGGAAGCTGATATATTCTCAACTATAATAAAGTGAAAGCAAAAGGCAGTTTCAAAAAAAAAAAAGGTAAACAAAGTATCAAGAACTATATGAAAGGATGTTCCAAATCATCAAAAATAACAGAAATGAACAAATAACTCTAAAATTGTACCTCCTATTCATCATATTCGTAAAGATGACCTAAGTAATGCTAAATTCTGAATAGATTGTGAGAAAACAGGCACATTCTTCCATTGTTGGTGAAATTATGAATTGTTCTACCCATCATGGAAAATGATTTGCATTTATATTTTTAGAAAATCACTAAAGTGTTTATAATCTTACTCCAGTTACATCATAACTAGGCATATACCCTCCTAAGGAGGCCAAGTAAAGAGGATAAAAGCCCATATATACAAAACAACTAAAGTAGCACTTTTTATATTACCAGAGGACTGGAATCCATCGAATAGGAAAAGGCTAATGAACTCTACTATATGAAAGTAATGAAACAAATTGAATATAAGGAAACACTAATAAAAATAATTCAGAGAAACTTGGAAAAACACATGTGAACTGTTATTAAGTAAGCAAAGTAGAATTAGGAGAATAAATTTGATACTGCCAACAACATTGTAAAGTAAAACAACGTTATTATACTTTACAACTGATCGATTCAGTGACCGATCTTATGACTTCATAGTATTGATGATGAAGTCTATTTCCAATCCCTCAGCAGATAAGTGATGAATTATGCTGGCAGAATGAGGCATGCATTTCAGAAATAGTCAATGTGATGATTTGTTCTGATGGACTGTATTTATTTGTTATAAAAGAGGGTTTTATGACGAGAGGGAAAGAGGAAAGAGTCTTTGGTAAATGGTAGTGATGCAAAAAATTAAAGGACATCAATAAGACATTTAAAAAGAAAAAAAGAACTAAAAGTGTAAGACTGAAAAAATGCTATTGGATTTAGCAATTATTAAAGCACTAGTGACCTTTGAAAGAACAGTTTCAATAGTCTGTAGTAGATTAAAAGGCAGATTGTAAGGATTTGAGGATAGCATTAAAGCCACCTTCAACAATGCTCAGCTTGTCTTTAGTCTTCCACATGGAAAGAAAAAATAGGAGATGTATAACTAAACCATTGTAATTACATCAATGGAAATTCTGCTTTTGACTATACAACCTTATGCTGATCCACCCCATATTTCCAGGTTACACCCAATTTCGACAGGAAAGTTAATAAATGTATGCAAACTTCTAGATGATGATTTCTATAGGATAAAGACCATGTGTTACATACATTTTATTTCATTTCTTATACTTAACATGGTACTCCTTAAGAAATTGTCACTTAATAAATCTTTGTTGAATCTGAAAATGAATAGGTTGGCTAAATTTAAACAAGAAAATGAATCATTTCTTTCCTCCTTTTTCTTTTTCCCTTTCTAATACCACATGAGTATATAATGTGCTTATCTGCCATCAAAAGCAACAGCATCACCAAAATCATTATTTTCTTCATCATCATCATCATCATCATCACCACCACCAAATCATCAGCATCATAATTACAATCATCAAAAACAATTTTCAAGTATTTTTGCTTGCAGTTTTTGATCAATTAAATTATCATCCCCATCATTTCTCTCAGTTCTAAGACTTTAAATAGGTTATCTTGTTGAATTGACATCAATAATATACATTCCAACTAGGGAAGAGAATAAGTCTTCATTAATGTTTTTGCAAAGCATAAAAGATAACATTTAAGGCACAAATATAAAAAATACTTGAAATTACTACAAATCATAAAGTAGGATTGACATTAATTCTAGTTGAAAAGATTGAATTCAAGAAACACAAATGATAGTACCAGAAATCAATATTATTAATTTTATGACTTGGAAGGCTTACTGAATATTTAAAATTAGGATTCTGTTTCATGTTTAGATTAGACTGAAAAGTGACCACAAACTGTCTAATTATTAACTAGTTCCTAATTACTTTAAAGCTCCCTGTTACTGTGTGCTAATTATTAAAGTCGGAAAATTGTATATCTGTATATTATTTGAATCAGATAAAATATATTTGAACCAATTATCCCACAGCATTTTGATGATAGTGCTTTTGGTCCTCAGCCTTGAATCTTAGAATAAGCTACAGTGAATCAAACTAAGTCAATTATTTTTGTCCTTTCCATTTTATCCAAGATCCCTAAATACAATTTTAATCTTGAATACTTATTGTAAAAATAACAAACATATCTCTGATTTCTTAGACAAAGCAGTAAGCATAGAGTTTTGACATAAAGTTTTGAATTTACCAACTTGATTTTAAGCATTTTATATTGTAGAAATAGCTTAGTGGCACAAGATAGAGAACTGGTCCTAAAGTTAGGAAAAACTGATTTTAATTCTAACCTCAGACATTACTGATTGTGTGAGCTTGGCCAAGTTACTTAACCTCTCTTTGTCTAAATTCCTTAACTATAAAATAAATATAGTGCTAATCTTCCAAAGTTGTTGAGAGAACCAAATACAACAAGATTTGTAAAGCACTTATAGTGCCTTGCACATAGTAAATCCTTAATAAATTCTTCTTTACCTCCTTCCCTTCCTCCATCCTTTCTTTTATTTCCTTCCTCCCTTTCTTTCTGCCTTCCTTTCTTCTTTCCTTCCTTCCTTCCTTCCTTTCTTCCTTCCTACTTATTACATATTATGTGAATGCATATGTGTAACTGAATTTAACAAGATAAATTAGCATATTGGAAAAGGAGTTGAGGGGTTTAATGAACTCCAAACTTAAGATGAGTCAACAAGTTGATTTTGCAGTCAAATTTAAAAAAAAACTATAATACGTTACAGGAATAAAGGGATAAGGGCCAGGAGAGGTAAGGGGTGATAGTTTTGTCTACAATAGCCCTGGTGATACAGATTTGGATTATTGTGTTTACTTCTAAGTATCACAGGTTAGAAAACTGCAGAATACCCACAGGTAGCAGCCAAACTAATAAAGGACCTCAAATTCATATGATATGAGTGTTGGTAAAAGTGACCAGATATGTTAACCCTAGAGAAGAAAAGACTCAGGGAGAAACATGAAAACTATGTTCATATATCTAAAAAGCTGTTAAGTATATCATAAAATAAAGACTATTCTCTGGATTTGTATAAAAAAGTATAAAATACTGGGTAGTCAGCTTCAAAGCCAAGAAAATCTGGGTTCAAATTCTATTCCTATCATTTTAATATAGAATTCTGTGATCTTAAGTAAATCACTTGATTTTTCAGTCTTTTAGGCATCTTTTTAAGATAGGAATTCTTAATTAAATGGTCCATGAACTTGTTTTTCTTTTAAAAATACTATTTGTCTATTTTAGCATATCTATTATATATATATATTAGCATAATGGATTTCCTTTATAATCCTATGTATTTTATTTCATGCCCTTAAAAGTACTATTCTGATAAAGGCTTCGACATCACCAGAGTTCCAAAAAGCTCAAAGATACAAAAAACAAAAACAAAAAGAACAATAAAGGTTAAGAAAGCCTGCTCTAAAATTGTAAATTGCAGAACAGATTCTGACCTGCATGAATAGAGGAAATTAGGGAATTTTTCCATCTGGGAATTCCTAATGTAAATGAAATTATTTCATATGTTCAGTTCCTATCCCTTGCTTCTCATTAGCATTTGAGAGAACTCAAAAGTTTTTTTTAATTAAGTAACCAGGTAATTAGTAAATAATCTCTACAAATCTATATCATTGTGACATAAGAAAACATAATTTATATCTCACCACAAAAGTGGAAAGGAGCCTCAAGATGTCTGAGAGTCATATTTTTAAAGTACAAATATTGAAATGTCTTCTAGCTGCTGAAGCAACAGGAAGATATCAAGCAAATGCTTTGACAAGGATAGTTAAGCACTAAAGATTTAATTCAGTTCAGTGAATTCATTGGACTAAGTTTGTTTCTATAATAAATAACACACTCCTGAGTACAGAGAGTGGTGTATGTCTTCTCTTGCTTCAAGTTTAATGGAGGATATTTGTATTTTTGTTTTCCAAAATGGACATAATCTAAACTATCTTCTACATGGGGATGAGAAAATAGATTTGCTTTGTTTGTACCTAGAAGATAGTATCAGAAGCAAAGTGTGGAAATTAGATGGCAAATTAAGGCTAAATGTTAGGAGATTAAAACTACTTCTGGAGGTGGAGAAAAGATGGCAGAGTGAAGCCAGGAAGCTGCTAATGTTCTCCCAGTTTCTCTCAAAATCACATGAAACCAAGTGCTGAATAGAATCTGATGGAATGAAACCACTCTCTAGCTCCAGATAGATGGGAAAAATTTGAAGAAAGGTTAGTCTCTTTGGGGTGAAAAGAGTGTTCAGCTCAACTCAGATAGAGTTTGGGAAAGCCATGGAGAGGGTCTTGATCATAGCAGATCAGCAACTTAATCAGCAGTGGAACAGACGAGTGGGGCAGTCTCCAGTCCCAGCTCAGAAAGCAAATTTTGGAAACCAGGTTGTTTCGTAGAAAGAGCAAGAAAAGCTATACCCTTTAAACACAAGGGTCCCCTGTGCTCAAAGCCAAGGCTCAGAGTGCACAAGAAGCTTGCAATAGCACCACCTTTATCTCAGAAGCAGGGATCAATTATAAAAGAAAAAAAACACAATATCAAAAGAAAAAGAGCAAGAAACAGAAAAGAATCTTGACCAAAGAAAACTACTCTGGTGAGAGGGCAGAACAAAACACAAACTTCAGACAAGGGCAAAATGTCCACAGAGGAAATCTCAGAGTGATATGAATTGGTTTCAAGACCAAAGAGGCTTGTTGAAAGTGCTCATAAAAAAATTGTCTGAAGAAAATAAATCATTGGTTTACCTGAAGGCCAGGACCAAAAAAAATTCTTCAGGAGATCATCAAGGAAAACTGCCCTGATATACTAGAAACAGAGGGAGAAATAGTTATTGAAAGAATCCATTGTTCACCTCTGGGAAGACATCCCACAAGGAAAACCCCAAGGAACATTGTTGCAAAACTTCAGAACTATAATCTCAAGGAATAAATACTGCATGTTGCCAGACAAAGGCAATTCGAGTATCAAGGAGCAAAACTCATGATTACCCAGGATCTGACAGCATTTATAATAAAAGATCAGAGAACCTATACATCATATTCTAGAAGACAAATGACCTGGGGTTACAATCAAGAATTAACTACCCAGTGAGACTAAGCATCATCTTTCAAGAAAGGAGATGGATCTTCAATGACGTGAGAGATTTTAATTATTTCTAATGGAAAAAAAAACAGAAAATTTGATCTTTAAGCACAGGACTCAAGAGAAACATAAACAGATAAACAGGGGGAAATATATTATCTAAAGGTTCAACTGTTTGTATTACTAAATTATATCTGTAACTCTTGAGAATTATGCCTGTTACTGTGGCAGTCAGAGGGGGCATCACATGGTTGAAGGGTATGATTGTGAATGGACTTTGATGTGATGACATCAAGGAAAAAACAGTAAGAGGTGGAAAAAAGACTGTACTGGGAGAAGAGGAAAGGAGAGGTATAATGGGACATATTAGATCACATGAAAAGGCACAACAGACTATTACAAGAAAGAGAAAGAAGGAAGGGGAAGAACATTGTCTGAAACTTAATCTCATCAGTTTTGGCTCAAAGAGGAAATAACTTAATCATTCAGTTGGATATAAAATTTACCTTACCTTATAAAAAAGTAGGAGAAGAAAGGAGAAAGAAAAGGGAGGGACTGAATAGAAGGGAGGTCATAAATACTAAGAGAAAGTGATAAGAGAAAGAGAGAAGTACAATAAAAAATGGAGCAGAAATAAATAATAGAAAATAGGATGGGGTAGATTAAAAACAAAACACTACTAAGGAGGGGTAGGGTGGAAAGAGAGAGAAAAAAGGATATACAAAGAAGAAAATAGGATAGAGGGAAATACAGAGCAGGTAATCATATTTGTGAATGTGAATCAGATGAACTCTTCCATAAAATAGAAGCAAATACCAGAGAGGATTAAAAATGTTATCTACAATATGTTGTTTACAAGAAATACATTTGATACATACAGAGTAAAGGTAAAAGACTAGAGCAGAACCAAAAAAAAAAAAAAAAGCAGGGTAACAGTTCTGATCTCAGATAAAACAAAATTTTAAATGGATCTAATTAAAAGAGATAAGGAAAGAAACTACATCTTGTTAAAAGATACCAAAAACAATGAAGTAGTAATACTAAATGTAACTGTACCAAGTGGTAGAGCATCCAAATTATAAGAGAAAATATTAAGCCAGTTACAAGAAGAAATAGACAACAAAACTATATTAGTGAGGAAATTCAACCTTTCCCTCTCAGAATGAGACAATTCTAACCACAAAATAAAACAAAACAAAACAAACAAACAAAAAAAAAAAAAAAAAAACTTGCAAGCAAAATAGAATCCCAGAAAACTTTGATATGATAAATTTCTGGAAAAAAATTAATAGGGATAGAAAGAAATACATCCTTATCTTGGTGGTACATGGCATCTACGTAAAATTTAACCATGGATTGGGTCATAAAATACTCACAATCAAATGCAGAAAGGCAGAAATATTTAATGCTTGCTGCAACAAAAATTTTATTTAATAAAAGGCCAGAGAAAGATAGACTAAAAACCAATTAGAAATTAAATAAGTTAGTTGTAAATAATAAGTGGATCAAAAACAAATCACAGAAACAATCAATAATTACATGTTAGGAAATTTAAAAAACAAACAACAATAAATACCAACTAGAGATTCCAAATAGTAGAGAATAGACAGCTTTGAAAGATGGATATACAGGAACTGGAGTCAAGAAAACCTAGGTTCATATATAGTATCAAAGACTTAATAGCTATGTGAGTATGAGCAAGTTATTTAACAGCTATTTGCTTCAGTTTCCTCATTTGTAATATGGGAATAATAATATTACTAGCCTCGCAGGATTGTTGTGAGCCTCACATAAGATAATATTTACAAAGTGTTATATAAAATCTATTATTATTGGACTTCCCTCACTGGCAGTTTTTATGAAAATGCTGGGTGACTTGGTTGTTGGATAGTGGGGATGTTTCCCAAATTTTAATTGGATTATATGGCTGATAGTTACTTTCAACTGAAATTCTATGATTTTTTCATACATGACTATATTGCAATTCATCTTTCTCATCTTATTGTGCATAACTTATTAAATTAAAAATCTGACAAATTGGTGTTAGTGCTGTTCTTCATGCACAATTCTCAATATTCTCTCTCTATGCCTTTATATAAGCTGTTCCCCATATTTGGTATG
This sequence comes from Myrmecobius fasciatus, assembly GCA_023553655.1. NCBI lineage: Eukaryota > Metazoa > Chordata > Mammalia > Dasyuromorphia > Myrmecobiidae > Myrmecobius > Myrmecobius fasciatus. Next base: position 36,087 of record JAJPUD010004220.1, on the reverse strand, counting down.
CATTCTTTCTCCTCTCTACTCCTCTTATAATTCCCAGGTCTCTTTACAGCTCAGTTCAGACACCATCATCTGGTGAGGCATTTTCTTATTCTCCCTCTCCCATTCCGGTTATAAGTGTCTTCTCTACAAAAGAATTTTGTATTTGTTTTGTATATCTCTATATATGTATGTTTCTTCTCCCCAGATAGAATGTCAGTTCCTTGATGGCATAAACTCTTTCACTTTTGTGTCTTATAACACATGGAGTTTAGCACAGTGCCCAACATATAGTAGGTACTTAAAAACACTGGTTGATTGTTCATGACACCAAAAAAAGTATACTTAGTCCAACCAAAAAATGCCTCTAGAAAGAGTTATTTAAGCATAGGCTGGTGAAGAAACAGTCATGTAAATTTTTCCAGCATTGAATGTCACTTCCAGGGTGCAAAATAGGACATTCATGAACTTCTTTGAGTCAAAGGGACACACAATTATTTTATACTTTATTAAATAGTAGCTAATTGTTTTTAATTGCATTTACCTTCCCTAGATAATTAATTCACTACTAGGAAGTTGTAAGAATTATGAAAAGTTGGGAGAGACATAAAGTGTGCAAGGAGCCCCATAATGTAGTGTGTGTCACATCTTGAAATTTAACCTGGGCTACATTCAGAATTTCTTCCACTGAGCATTCTATTCCAGATTATCTACCTATGAAGTACAAAGTGAAAAAAAAAAAACTTCTTTCATTCTGATCAGAGCTTGCTTTTCTGGAACAATTAACTAACTTATCATATATGGAATGGAAAGTGAAATTTATACTGCTGACTTTCCTTTTTACCTCATGGGCAGTGCTATTTCTTAGAGATACTCTCACCACTTCTCAGGAGGAGCTTGTTCTAAGAATTTTCTTCAAGGCTGTTTACATTCCAACCATTAAGTTCCCTTAGCAACAGAGAAAATGAGAAAAGAAAAAAAGAGGGGAAAAAAACCCTAACTAAATTACCTAGTTGAATTTTCACATAATTCTATTTATGCAAGGAAGGATTTTCTTACCACATTTTGTCAACTTCCTTCCTAGTTATTAATATTTTAATAAAATATATTTAAAGTAAAGCAGCATCACCAGAAATGGGAACTGGATAGACAGAATTTCTGACTTCTAATGGGCATAACAAACCACCAAAAGAACAGAATCCTCCCAGTTTCTCAGAGGCTATTCATTTGGTAGTTTTTGCTCTGCCTTTTGGGGATTGTTTACTTCTTCCCCTTCCTTTGATTACTCCTGTTGTCTTATTGATTACATCTCTTTCCTCCCAGCCAAAGTTTAGACTTCAATTAAGCTCAATTCTACTTAGTAGCACTTGCTTAAAAAAACACATCTGTTAACTGTACAAGCTTGCTCTGTCTCTCTTTCTCTGTGTGTGTCTCTGTCTCTGTCTCCCTGTTTTCTCTGTCTCTCTCATTTTATCTGTCTTTCAGTCTCTTTCTCTGTCTCTCTGTTTCACCCTTTTTATCTCTTTGACGCCCACTGTCAGTGTTTATCTCTATCTCTTTTTTTTTTTCTCTCTCTCTCTTATACACACACACACACACACACACACACACACACACACATACATACCACCAGGATAAACATTTTTCAGAAAGAAAAAGTACTAGTAATATGTTCATTTACCCCCTAAGAAATTTTAAAATCCCTCTACACAAATATGTACTTTATAACTAATTAGTAAATTTCATAATAATAGTTAGGATGTTGAAAATAACAAACTACCTTCACTCAAAAAAGGTTTAGATAGTGAAGGGTGTCTGCAATATGTGGTTCAAAAAGCCCAAAATTTAAAACCAGAGGAAAATGGATATTGGTTGATTTATGAATAGCCTTCCTGCTTTGGGTTCAAATGCCAGTAAGTATTTTAGATCATCAATACAATCATCTGTAATATATACTTTTCAGAACATTTAAGCAGCTGATGCAGTGTATCATTTATGACCATCCAGACAAGGGCTTTCTTTATGGAGGATAAAGCTCTGAGAAGGGAGGAAGCGTGGTCAAGTGGTTTAAGACCTATAGGAAACTGGCAATATTTCTTTGTCTGCCTCCACCTGGTTTGTGACCTTGAGCAATTGGGTCATAACATTTAAGACCTGGAAGCGATATTAAAGGTAATATTCTGTGGTCCATATCTATTCTGGAGTATGAACTCTCCCTGAATTCCTTTGGTTTTGTTAGTATCATTAAACATCAACCAATAAGCACTTATTAAACACCTACTATGTGCCAGACTGTTCCAAGCAGTGGAAATAGAAAAGCAAAAATGAAAATTCTTACCTTTAAAGAGTTTACATTCTATTAGGGGAAATGATATATATGCATATATAGATATATACATATATATACATATATATATGTGTGTGTGTATACATATATATATATATATATACACAAGCAAATGTAGTAGATATATACAAAGATAAAAACAAAAGTTTCTATTCTCAAGGAATTTAATTTACTTTTAAGCCAAGGAACATTTATCCAAGTTGAATAGCAAAACAAAATAAAAGAAAAGGCAGAAATCAGAGAATATGTTTTCTCTTTCTTTCATAAGGAAATATATACTAGACAATAGAGTGACAGAATTCTGCTAGTGAGATGAAATTATGTCAGCTAAACCAAGACTTCTACATCTTGTCCAAGGAGAAGTTCCCTGAATTCTTTGATATAATAATTTGGGGAAAGGGATATGATAGATATTGCAAGCTCTGTCGGCAACTCCTCCATGGGCTTCTCATTGAAAAAAAAATATATGTACATATATATATATATAAGTAGATGTTAAGCAGATAGCAAATAAAAGTAATAATTTGGAGGAGAGGCACAATAAATTGATCATACTAGATAATCATTTAGAACAAAAGATTGGGCTTAGAAGAATAAGGCAAGAACTAGAATACAAAGCCAGAGAACAGGTATATGCCCTTTTATTCTAAGTATTGGTAGGCATCTATTTCCCTTGTTAAAGTGAAGGTAAGAGACAATGTTTTATACTTATTCATATCCTCCATAAGATCTTGCAAAATGTTTTGCATAAAATTAGGTGTTTAATAAGTATTGGTTAAATGAAGCTATAGATGAAGAAATGGAAATTATGGAGGTTGTAAGTAGCTCAAGGGCAATTTAATTAGAGGGAACTGGTACTAGAACCTAAGTACTCTGTTTTTTTTTTTCTAATGCTTCATTCTTTATTCTTATCATGATTCTATCACCACTGGCCTGCTGGATGTTTTATTAACAAACACTCTCATCTCCCACTCCCTGTCTCAGCTCCAGGCATTTTGTCAGACTGTCTCCCATTCTTGGAACACTTTTCCTCCTCTACTATAACTACTACCTTTCTTTTTTTTAAGTTTGAACTAAAATCCCACCTTCTACAAGAGACTTTCTCCAATTTCTTTTAATTCTAATGCATTCCCTCATTTAATTATTTCCATATACTTTCCCCCATTAGACCATAAGCTCCTTAACAGCCGAGATTGTTTTGCCTCTTTTTGTATTCCCAGAATTTAGCACACTCCCTGACATGTAGTAGGAACTTAAATGTTTATTGATTTAATAAATGAAAATGACAAAAAATAAAAATGAACCTTCTATTATCAACTATGAATAAAATTCACATCTCTATAGTAATGGCTTACAAAGTAATTTTGATTTTATCTATTGGAAAAATATCGTCCCAGCCTGGTTTCTCCTTGTCATTTAATACTCTACTGGAAAGTCTCCCTGTTCTTAATTAGTGTGTGCACAGAGAATTAACATAAATTTAAATATTATTCTCAGAAAAACAATAATTCCAGAAATGTAAATCCATTGTTTTCTCCAAACTATATAAGGCTGACCAGAATTAAAAATGAATATTTTTGGATTTTTTACCATTTCAAGTTATTCCATGATCTACTGATAGACTAATAATAAAGAGAGTTTTATGGATTGTACGAAACTATTTTTCATAAAGTGAGCGACTCCAGTAGGCAGAGGACAACACTCTTGCTAGGTGGATTGTAAAAAAGGTTCCACTGACCCAAGCTCACTCCCCCTCTCTTTTGTCCCTTTCCTTTCCTCTTCCTGTTACCTCTTCCTTTCCCCCTCTTTAAGAGACAGAAGGCAACTCCTACTGAGCCTGTGCAAATGATGGTTCCTAATTAGTCAGGTGGGACATTGATATTGTGAAGCCCTGACATCCACTATCCAACATTCTGAGAAGTGACCTGAATTGTGTATCATCTGCTTCTACAATGCGTCCACCCCCCCCCAACTCCTCCTAAAGTTGCCTCAGGCACTCAAGATAGTCATTATGCCATTCTTCTGAATCTCCAACTGTAAAAAGAATAACTAGGAGAATTAACAAGTCAATGAGCCAAATTCTTATCTTCTTCTACACAGCTAAGGTACTTTTCTCTACTCCTATGGTGCTTCTCAGAGGGTGGTTGTTGTTGTTGCATGAACCCTTAAATGTAAAAGAGATATATAATAGTATGGTGTCAAATGTGAGTCCTCAGAAAATAATCAGAATTATTTCTACCGTGCTAAGCCCACAATTATATCTTACTGTGTATTTTTTTCTCTTGTGGTCTCTCACCCAAGTAGTCCCCAAATTTTTCCTCATCCCCTATTTTTGTCTGAATTTCTCCCTTTTTTCTTCCTTCCTTCATTCTTTTCATCCTTTTTTTCCTCAATGAAATTGTTGTGCCACAGTTCCTATGTCTCAATTTTCCTCAATTGTTTTGTCTCAGTTTCCCTTAACTGTTCTGCCTCAGTAGCAAACACCCTCCCACTTTCTGAACATCAGGACTAAGATAATTGGGGCTTCAGAATTATGGCCACTGGCATTTCAAAGAGTCATTAAACCTCCAGATGGCCTATCTTCAATACCTGGACATACCCCTTATCTTTATGTCTCCAGACTTGGTGGCTCCTAGCTTCTTCCCAAACTTATCAGAATTTATGATCCTTTCTTCATACTCCTAACCTGTGAGAACTGAATTTATAGTCCTTTCCTGGAACTCCAATCTCCCCTCCCCACCCCCAGTCCTTTGCCTCTTCTCCATCTGCCTTTGTTTTTCCCTAAGCGTTGGAGCCCTATAAGAATCCTCAGAGCAAACTCTCTGGTGCTGGATACCTTGAGATCCAGATGGCTGGCTTAACATAGGCTACCAGTCTAAACTTTCCTTGGACTGGATGCTTTGAGACAAGAGTCCCATTCAGTCCCACCCATAGCTATGGATTCTAAACTCTCCATTACTATCAATAAAATATTAGTAATCTCTAATCTATAGTACTGCCTCAGTTTCTCCTGGAGCATTACAAAACAGCCATATAGATTTTGAAGTAAGCATAGACATTGTGTAACTAGTTCCAGTCAATTAACAATAAGAAAGATTTTCTTTTGTATTATTAGAGAAACTGAGGCAAGAAAACTCTAGTTTAATTTTAAAGTGAAGAGTTTAATAAGCCAGATGACTGTATGGGAATATGTTCCAAAGCACATCATGTTGAGAAACTGAGGCGCAGAGTTGATATAGTGTTTTTACTAACTAGGATATAGCAGCCAGACATGCAATTATAATGCAATTATCGAACAGTTGTTACCTTTAGGAAGATACTTCAAAAAAAAGAGCCCCAAAGACAGAAATGAACCTGGCACTAATAAGATGGGGACTATAACTCAGGTTCAGGAGATAAGGGAGGCTAGGTCCCTTCTAATATGATAGGGGATAGAATTCTAGGGAAGGACAAGCTTGCTAATGTATAAAAACATAACTGGAGCCTTGATAGGACAGGAGACAAGATAGGAAAACCTAATTCAATCTCTGGTCAAGGGCAAGAGACGGGAAGCTGGGGGGAGGGGGCAATAATTTAGGTCAGGACAATTTTGGATAGGGATTGAGTTGGGGAGGTGAGCACCATCTGGGCAATGTTTTTCTTTGCTAGCTTTCATTGTGTCAGAATGGTATGTGAAGGGGGCCAGAGCGGCAAGGCTTAGGGCCCTTTTCCAAACACAGTTTTGCCAGACCTAATGGCAAACAAAAAAAAGGGGGGGGAGGTTATAGCCAATTATCCAGGCCTAACAAGGTGGGGAGGGGCCTATGGTCTATTATCCAGGGCCTACCAAAGTGGGAGTTATAGCCTATTATATAGGGCCTAACAAGGGGGTGGAGAGGTTATGGCCTATTGTGCAAGGTTTAACAAGGTGCTATGGCCTATTATTTATGGCCTAACAAGGTGGGGAGTGGGGCCTATGGTTTATTATCCAGGGCCTACCAAAGGTGGGGAGGGCCTATGGCCTGTTATCTAGGGCCTAACAAGGTGGGAGTTATAGCCTATTATCCTGAGCCTAACAAGGGGGGGGGGGGGGAGGCCCTATGGCCTATTATCCAGGGCTTAACAAGGGGGCTATGGCCTATTATCCAGGGCCTAACACTTTCATTGGCTGAGCAGACAAAACTGAGTTCATCTGAAAAGCAACAGGCAGTCAGAATCTTGTCCTTCTCTTTGATGGATTTTCTTCCTGCCTGGCAGCCCTGGATTTTCAGTCAGCAAAAGCTTTAAGGCTACAGGAACGACCTTTGAGATACAGTCTATCAGTGGCCGAGACAAGGATTTATCCTGCAGCAATGCCTCATTTCAGTTTGACCTTGGTAGAACCAATACTACATAAAAACTATGTCAAGTCTGAGCCCATTCTCCCCAAACACCAAAGTAGTATTGGGGAGAGTATATCCTGTGTGTGTTGGTGGGGAGGCCTTTGTACTTTGTAAATCCTTAAAATAAAGCTCAAATTCTTAATATATTTTGTTTCCCATAATTGTTTGTTTTTTTTTTTTTGTTTTGTTTTGTTTTGTTTTGTTTGCTTTTTTGCTGAGGCAATTGGGGTAAAGTGACTTGCCCAAGGTCACATAGCTAGGACACGTTAAGTGCCTGAGGCCAGATTTGAACTCAAGTCTTCCAGACTTCAGGGCTGGTGCTCTATCCACTGCCCCACCTAGCTGCCCCTGTTTACCATAATTGTCTTAGATTCACATTCTATTCTTTACTCTAACAGTATCCAAGGTCATACCAAATGCATAGAGTTAGTGAAATATATCATGATGACTATTTTTGGTAGAAATTAAATTAACATCAACCTAGTCTTCTTTATTGTTCATACTAGGCACATAATAAATGATTGTTGATTGATTTATCTCCCTATTTAATTCCCCTCAGTGACTATTTCAAACATTCTCAAAAAACAAACAAAAAAAAGAACATTCTCTTTTCTCCTCAAGGTAAAAAAAAAAAAAAAAAAGCATTCCCCTCTCTTTTGGCTGACATCCTTATTTAAACATTGCTAAAAACGCAGACTGTCTATATTGATCTACTTCATCTCCTATATTCTATTCTTGAAAAAAATATCCTTTACATCTTCACATATTTTTTTTTTCTTAACCCATTTTTTTCCTATTTCACTCCAGTCTCTCCCATTCATTACTTATGCCTAGATAGTAGCAGAGTGGATAGGACACTAGACCTTCAATCAGGAAAGCTGAGTTCAAATCTGGCCTTAGACACTTACAAGATAGCTGTATTACTATACACAATTTGTTTAATTTCTGCCTCAATTTCTTAAATTACAAAATGAGAATAATAAGGAATCTACTTTCCAGAGTTGTTGTGAAGATTAAATTAGATATTGATACATTGTTGGTGGAGCTGTGAACGGATCCAACATTCTGGAGAGCAATCTGGAACTATCCTCAAAAAGTTTCAAACTGCTTGCATTATGTTCTCCTTCTCAGGTTTTTTTTTTTTTCCTTTCCTTATACAGCAAGATAACTGTATAAATATGTATACACATATTCGATCTAATATTTTAACATAATTAACATGTATTAGACTTCCTGCCATCTAGGGAAGGAGATGGGGGGTAGAAGGGAAAAAAAAAAAACAGAAAACTTTGCAAAGGTCAATGTTGAAAAATTACCTATACATATGTTTTGCAAATAAAAAGCTTTAACAACAACAACAAAAAAATTTATCAAACTGTGCGTACCCTTTGACCCAGCAGTGTTTCTATTGGGCTTATATCCTAAAGAGATCTTAAAGGAAGGAAAGGGACCCACATGTGCAAAAATGTTTGTGGCAGCCCTTTTTGTAGTGGCTAGAAACTGGAAACTGAATGGATGTCCATCAGTTGGAGAGTAGCTGAATAAATTATGGTATATGAATGTTATGGAATATTATTGTTCTATAAGAAACGACCAGCAGGATGATTTCAGAGAGGCCTGGACAGACTTGCATGAAATGATGCTGAGCAAAGTGAGCAGAACCAGGAGATCATTATACATGGCAACAACAAGACTATATGATGATCAATTCTGATGGACATGGTTCTCTTCAACAATGATGTGTTTCAAACCAGTTCCTATTGTTCAGCAATGAAGATTGCCATATACATCCAGAGAGAGGCCTGTGGGAACTGAGTGTGGACCACCACACAGCATTTTAACACTTTCTGTGAATATTTCCCTGCATTTTGTTTTCCTTCTTAGGTTTTTTTTTTTCTCTTTCTAAATCTGATTTTTCTTGTGCAGCAAGATAATTATATAGATATCTACACATATATTGGATTTATCATATATTTTAACATATTTAACATGTATTAGACTACCTGTCATCTAGGGGAGAGGGTGAGGGGGAAGGAGGAAAAAATTTGGAACAGAAAGTATTGCAAAGGTCAACATAGAAAAATTACTCATATGTTCTGTAAATAAAAAGCTTTAGTAAACAAAAAAAAGAAAGAAAAAAAGATTAAATTAGATATTTGTAAAGTACTTAACACAGTGCCTGACACATAATTAGTTCTTAATAAATCCTTTGTTCTTTTCTTAACTGCTTCCTTTATCCCATTCTTTTCTGTCTCCTCCTGGAATTTTCTGCCATTGATTTCCATTAGCTTCTTTTCTACTATTTAGAAACATCAATTTGTGTACTCGGATCTTTTCAAAATTTTTTATTAGCCATGTTTTCAAGCTAAGATTCTATGTATCTCACTTCACTTTCACTTTCATACTTTTTGAACAAAGCCTCCTATATACACTCTTTCACTTCCTCACCCTCCTTGTAATCTGGCATCCAAGCCACCACTTTAGTGAAATTGCTTTCTCCAAGATTACCAATGACAACTTAAAAACTAAATTGCATAGTAGCATTTCCCAGGTCCTTGATCACTCTGAAACTTTTATCCTGGTCATATTATCTCTCCTCCTGGGCCTTCCACATTCGTTCATACCTGTGATATTGTTCTCCTATTGTTCTTCCTCTTACTGATTTCATGGTCTCCTCTATGGATCATCAACCTTGTCCACTATTATGATAGCTGTCCCTTAAGGCTCTGCACTGGACACTTTTCTGTACTCTCCACATTAGTGAATTCATGTGGCCCCATAAGTTTGTGTGTGTGTGTGTGTATGTATATATATATATATATATATATATATACACACACACACACACTCATATATATATGTATATATATATATATATATATATATATATATAAACTCTCTAGCAGATAACTCCTCTTTAATTTTTCTATTTTGACTCCAACTGCCTGTTAGGCATTCTGAATATCCTGGAAGAATCTCAAACTCAACACATGAAAAACAAAACTGACCTTTTTCCCAAATCCAAATTCATGCTTCCTCCAAACATAGCATTTTCTATTGATGCCAATAATCTGCCCCTGAGTTACTCTGGGTTATAATCTTAACAACAAAAAAAGAATTAGTACTTCTTTTTCTCTTATTCTTCATTCCTAATCAGTTGTTCAGTCTTATAGATGATGTTTCTACATTTCTACATACTTACTTTTCTCTTCATTTACTTGGTCATCTCTTTATTTCTGTCCTTCATTACCTCTCACTTGTACTACTTAGAAACATTCCTAATTAATGCACTTCCTTTTTCTATTTTCATTCTCTAAACAAAAACAGTGAATCATTCATCAGAAAGCATTTATCAAGCACCTGCCATGTGCCAGGAAACTCTGTTAAGTTCTTGGGATAAAAAGACAAGAGTGAAAAGTCCCTATCCTCAAGGAAGAGAAAGATATCTGTCTGTGTGTATTCAAGATTTAACTTGTGTCATATACATGCAAGTATGTCCTTATATACATGTGGGTTACTGCTCAAAGCTCTTAAAAATAGTTTTTCTTTGTTTTTTGTACCTCTGAGCCCTCCAAACTTATCTTGGTGTTTACTGGCTAGATTTTTTAAGGACCATGCCTTAAACCAAAATAATCTGAATCTCCCTGATTAGCCACCAATAAGTGCCAGGTCAAATCCCAGAAATCCTGAGGGTCTTCCCCTTCCAGGTTCATTCATTCATTTTTTTTTTTTTGACTAGATGAAAGAAGAGATTCTTTGCCTCAGTTGCACAGTGAATGGAGCTCTGTACCTGGAGTCATAAAGATATGAATTCAAATCCAGCCTCAATCACTAGGTCTATGTATCTCAGAACCACAACCCTTTTGCCTCATTTTACTCCTTTATAAAATGAGCCTGAGAAAAAAATGGCAAATCACACCAATGTTATTAATATGACTAGATCTCATATTATGTGGAGTATCATAATATGTAAGAAATCTGTAAAGATGAGAGACTAGTTTGTGATGAGATTTACAAGTCAGAGAGAGAGAGAGAGAGAGAGAGAGAGAGAGAGAGAAATTTATATTTGCTAGTAGTGCTAACAAGGATATAATTATGATGGAGAGGTGATGATCAAGTAACTTTAGGAAAATCACTTTTGTGACTGTGTAGTTAATGTATCAGAGCAGGGGTAGGCTTGAGATAAGGAATCCAAAAGGAGAATATTACAATTGTGGAGCCAGAGCTGATAAGGGCTTAAACTAGGGTGGTGGCTGTTTGAGTAGATGGAAAATATTTCAGAAATGTTAGGAAGGAAATTTGATGAGATTTCACAACAGAAGGGAATTATGCAATAAATGAAAATGAATCAAGCATGGTTTCAAGGTTCTAAAACTGAGTTGATTAGGAAGATTGTGGAGGCCTTGATACCAATAGGGAAGTTTAGACAATGGGTAAATTATGGAAGAAAGAGTTTGAGTTTGAGTTGCTTACTACAAATGTAAGATTAATGTCTAATAGGTGATTCATGTTGTGGAACTGTAGCTCAGGAGAGAGGTGCTAGAAATACAGATTTGAGAATCATTTATGGGGCAGCTAGGTGGCACAGTGGATAGAGTATTAGCCCTGAAGTCAGGAAGTCCTAAGTTCAAATCTGGCCTCAGACACTTCACACTTCCTAGCTGTGTGACCCTGGGCAAGTCACTTAATCCCAAATGCCTCAGCAAAAGAGAGAGAGAGAGAAAGAGAGAGAAAGAGAGAGAGAGAGAGAGAGAGAGAGAGAGAGAGAGGCATGTTATAATGATTGTCTTTAAATTAATAGATACAATTGAAATGACTAAATGAAAAAGTATCAGGAGAAAACAGAATAGGCTAAAATAAAGGGCCTTGTGGAGAAATTCCCAGCTAGTGAACATTACAGTGTTGATAAAGAAAGAAAGAAGACTGAGAAGAAATAGATAAGTAAAAACAAAAGAAAGGGAATAATGTTGTAAAAACCCATAGATGAAAACATCCAAAATAAAAGGATGGTCAACAGTGCAGTATGAAAAAGATCAAGAAGGATGGTAATTAAGGAAGCAGCTAGGTAATAATATACTGAAAAGAGGGGTGCCAGGAAGACCTGAATTGTTTATTAGCTATGTGATACTGGCCAAGTCACTTAACATGTTTGGTTATTTCCTCATCTGAAAATTCTGAGAAATAATAGCACATACATCCCTGTATGTTGAGGACCAAGTTAAATAATTATTTTTTTTATTTTATTTATTAATACTTTTTATTTGCGAAACACATGTATGGGTAATTCCTAAACATTAACCCTTACAAAGCTTTCTGTTACAAATTTTCCCCCCTATTCCCCACCCCTCCCCTAGATGGCAGGATATCCACTACATGATAATTATGTTAGAATTCTTAAGAAATCGAATATATGTATAGTTATTGCCACACATCATTTTTTTGGGCAGGAGAAATCGTATCTACAAGAAAGAATAATCTGATAAAGGAAATACAATACAAGCAAACATCAATAGAGAGCATGAAAATGATATGTTGGGGTCCACATTTCACATCCCTCTCTCTGGGTGTATATGGCTTTCTTCACTGAACAATTGGAACTGGTTTGAAGCATTTCATTGTTGAAGAGAGTCATGTCCATTAGAACTGATCCTCATATAGACAATTTTCAGATGATGAAATTAAAACTATTTATAATCATATGAAAAGTTGCTCCAAATCACTACTGATCAGAGAAATGCAAATTAAGACAACTCTGAGGTACCACTACACACCTGTCAGATTGGCTAAAATGACTGGAAAAGATAACAATGAATGTTGGAGGGGATGTGGGAAAACTGGGACACTGATGCATTGTTGGTGAAGCTGTGAACGGATCCAACCATTCTGGAGAGCAATTTGGAGCTATGCTCAAAAAGTTATCAAACTGTGCATACCCTTTGACCCAGCAGTGTTTCTATTGGGCTTATATCCCAAAGAAATCATAAAAGAAGGAAAGGGTCCCACATGTGCAAGAATGTTTGTGGCAGCCCTTTTTGTAGTGGCTAGAAACTGGAAACTGAAGGGATGCCCATCAATTGGAGAGTGGCTGAATAAATTATGGCATATGAATGTTATGGAATATATTGCTCCATAAGAAACGACCAGCAGGACGATTTCAGAGAGGCCTGGAGAGACTTACATGAACTGATGCTGAGTGAAGTGAGCAGAACCAGAGATCATTATTCATGGCAACAAGTTAAATAATTATAAAGCACTTAACACAGTGTCCAGTAAATATAAGTATTATATGTTAGCTATCATTATCATTATTACTATTTTCATAATTATTAAGACCATTAGATTTGACAATAGGCAGTTATTTATGGTGCCATGCTAGAGTCAGAAAACTCATCTTTCTGAGTTCAAGTCTGGTCTCAGACACTTACTAGCTGTGTGATCATAAACAAGTCACTTAACTCTGTTTGCCTCAACTTCTTCATATGATCTAAAAAAAGGATATGGCAAACCATTCCAATATCTTTGCCAAGAGAATTACAAATGAACTTAATAAGAGTCAGGACTGAAATGATGAAATAGCAACAAAATTTTACAATAAAAGGATAATTGGTAATTTTGGAATGAGAAGTTTTATTTGAGGAATGACATTAAAATACACGTTGAAAAAGCTTAAGAGAGGAAAAAGAGAAATTGAAGTCAAGTATAGTTTTTTTTTTTTCATTCTTTGTTTGAGAAAAGAGATATATGGGACAATAGCAGAACTACTGGGATCAACTGTCTTTTTTTTTATTATGGAGACTTGATAGTGTTTCTAAGACCCAATAGAAGCTGAAAATAAGGGGGGAATGGAGAGAAAGAAAGACAGAGAGAGAAAGAGAGAGAGAGAGAGAGAGAGAGAGAGAGAGAGAGAGAGAGAGAGAAGGAGGAAGGGAGGGAGAAAAAGAGGGAGAAAACAATAGGAGAATCTGATGGAAAAGTTGGAAGAGAAAGGGTATATAGAGGCACTGTACCTAGATGGGGAAAGGAAGCATTGCCTCTTCATAAGAATCTGAAATAAGGCATTAATCTAATCTTATCCTCCTCTTGCCAACAAATATTTAAGGTATAATATGAGCTTCTCACCTTGGCATCCGAGAAACTCTACAATCTAAATCTTATTTCATACTATGTACATACATTTCATACATGGACCCTACATTCCAATAAAACTGGAAAATCAATCCATCCTAAAACTTGACCTGGTTTTTCATGTCTCCAAACAGTCAGTCTCCTATACCTGGCATGTACTCCTTCCTTATATCTGCTTCTCAGAGTCCTTATTTCTTAAAATCTTAATTCAAATACCCTCTTTCTCAGCAGATTCTTCTACTTTCTCCCAGTTGTTTAGTGCAAACTCTCTTCAAATTATCTTGAATTATTTGTACATATGCTTTCTTCCCCACCCTCAATTCAAGAAAATACAAGACCCTTAAAGGAAAATACTATTCTTTAAAAAATATATATTTCTAAATCACCAGTGCCTGACACAGTACTTGTATGTAATGGATATTTTTAAATGTCTAAATTGATTTGGTTTGGAAGATGTTATCAAGACTTCATAGACTTTTTCTACCTCCTCATCCTTTAGAACAGATGTTGATACATAAGCTGTAATTATGTTCATTATGGTCTTTTTGAATATGCTTATCTTGAGCACTGAGAGCAAGATGACCCAGAGTCCCAGTAAAAGATGTTTCTTTTTGCTTCTGGGCAAGCAATTAAACCCAAACTTCCAATGTATATAGCTTCCTTTCTAGGGTGAATCTGTGGCTTCTTTTTCCATCTAAAGTAGTTCCAACTTATTTATTTTTTCATATTTTATTTATAGTGAGAATGGTGCTAAATAGACTTTATAATTAACACCATTATAAATATTTATAATTACAAATAGCACAATTATAAATAATAAATATAATATATAAATAAAAAAATAAAATCCATTTCATTTAGTAGTATGTCTAATTGGGCCAGCAAATATCGCAAAATTAAGTGAACAATTTTGACAATTTTCCTTACTCACCTCTCTAAACAACTTAAAAAAAAAAAAAAAAAACCTTTCATACTGCATTCTGAGAATAATTAAGAAAGTCACAGTGAGTCATTTTTCCAGTACAGGGCAGATTAGGAGGGAAAAAAGAGAGGGCCATAGACACTGGGGTAGGAACTGTCCTAGAATAATGTGGACTGTGCAATCTTCACTGTCTATGGGCCTTGTGGGGGAAGGGAAGGGGAGGGCAGTGGGAGCAACAGCAGTAGAACAGTGGCAGTAGAAGTACCTAACACGAAAATGAGTAAAGCAACTGAACACCTCATCAGAAAGATATTCCAGGTGGACCACTGAGGATAGCCTGGATGCAGAATCAACCATTATTTGGCATATTCATTGCTCAGTATCCACTATAGAATCACAGTTCCAGGGCAGAGAATAGCAGTTGTGGCTAAGATTGAAAGGGAGCAAAGTATCCTACATAAATACAGCCATAGTACCAAGGAAAGATGAGTAGTTGTGATCATTAGGAAGCAGTTGCCCTTCCTGAATAAGAACCACAGTATAAAGACTTAGAAAGTAGTTACCAGACTGCACCATGTTCATACCATTCTGAAAGCATGAAGGATTTACAAGCTCTTAAATCTTGCTATGAAAAAAAGCAGGACATAAAAGTTTGACTCAGGGCAACCACCTCAATCCTACAAGAGGTAATCAGAATCTAATTCTTACATAAATTCTAAACTGTAGAAGAAAAAAAGCCAGAAACATAATCAAAAAGAAGAAGAAGAAGGAGAAGGAGAAGGAGAAGGAGAAGGAGAAGGAGAAGGAG
>JAJPUD010004220.1:0-12134 GCA_023553655.1 Myrmecobius fasciatus | reverse complement strand
ATATATATATATATATATATGTATATATATGTATATATATGTATGTATATATGTATATATACATATATGTGTGTGTATAAAAGTTTTTAACAGTTTTTATTTATTTTAGTTTTAAAAAAAAACAGGAATACTCTGCAGTGATATTAAGCCTTAAAACTGTGTAGTTACCTGGAAAGATTACATGATTTGGTGCTGAGTGAAATGAGCAGAATCAGGAAAAGGTTGTACATAGTAACAGCAACCTTGTGTGATGATCAGCAATGCTAGACTTGGCTCTTCCCAGCAATATAATGATCCAAGACAATTCCAAAAGACTCATGATGGAAAATGTTATCCACTTCCATAGAAAGTACTATGGAGTTAGTCTGAATGCAGATCAAAGCATACTATTTTCACTTTTTTGTTTTATTCTTTCTTTTGTACTTTCCCTTTTGTTCTGATTATTTTTTCACAACATACTAATGTGAAAATATGCTTAACATGATTGTACATGTATAGCTAAATCATATTGCTTGCAGTCCTGGGGAGGGAATAAGGGAGGAAGGAAGAGAGAAAAAATTTGGAACTCAAAATCTTATAAAAATGAATTTTAAAATCTATAGTTATGGGTAATTGGAAAAATAAAATACTATTAAGTAGAGATAAATATGTATTTTAAAGTTTGATTCATTACCACTAGCCTAATAGAACATGTATTCTAAATTAAATGTATTTTAAGTAGCTATTATAAGAGATACAGGTATAATTTGAAAACAAAACAAAATTGTACTTGGAAGTATTTTGTTTGGCAGCTGTGGAAAGGATAGCCAGTGTATGTGATTTCCTCGACTTTGCGGGAACTCCCTTCTCTGATACAGATCAACAACTCATTCCTAGCAATTGTATTAAATGGCTGCCTAACTGATTTGCTGATGGACTCAATCTAGTATATTTCAAAGGTATGGAATGAAAACATGTCTTCCTTAACTCTGAGTCTGCCATCTACCTGTCGCATCAAGCTGCCCTTTACTGATTGTATTCATTGGCTAAAATTTAGAAACTTATTTAGCTCCATTGTAAACAATCATGTCAATTGCCAGACTAACTCAAAAGCTTGAAATACTTAAAACACCAACAGAACATATACCTTTTGTGTTATATTCTTTAAACTCTCTCTTCTTTATACCCTGGTTCTTTCCCAAAGTACAAGAGTTGTTATTATGTCAACAATTCACACAAAGCTTCTTTTAAAATTGTGTCGGCATTTCCATTATAGAAACCTATAAGCTTACAGAACAGGCTTTAATAACTTGTCCATGAGGAGAAAAAATCCCTCCCAGTTGGAACTTAGTATATGTTTCACTTGTTCTCAGATTAGGAGGCAGCTGTCTTTTTTTAAATAATATAAGATAAAATTTTACTTCACTGCTTTTAAATTAAAGGGGTATAAAACAAGTATGTAAAAATGTAACAGAAGTATATCTGCTAGAGTCTGTATGAAGGATAATATTAAAAGTAATTTTGTAAAGTAAAGGCCATCCAACCCACATTTCTCCCATCTTGGGATCTGGAACATTTCTAAACTACTCCTAAAGGTCCACACTAAAACCAGGGCAGACTTTTCTGGGCTCCTAGAACTGAAAATGACCTTGACATACTATTGAATCTTTAGAACAGGAAGAATAAACAAATGTATCCTGAGAGCAAACAAGGGAGTCAGTGCTTTCTGGGTGCAAACATGAATTAAAATATGGAAAAAGATAAAGAATGGGAAGCTCACAAGATGATCTTGAAGAAGAGTTGTCACATAATTTTCTCTACTGATAACTTTCTCAGAATGAGATAATCTCAGAAAGCAATGATCAAGTTTACAGCTTTTGCTCAGCTTGAAAACAAGGAATTATCAATGGCCACTAAAGAAAAGCCTAGAAACAAATAGTTTAGCGATATGATCAAAGATGAATGAGACATCCTTTGAACAAACATAGAACACATTCACTCAGTGCTCCAGAATGAACAGTGTACCAGCAGGACACTTTTCTATATAAGGAGAGAATCATACTTAATGAATAAATTAATCAGTAAGTCCTAGTAGGTTCTCAGAACTGCACTAAATTCTACAAAGAAGCAATAATGAAGGAGCACATAAAAGAAATATGGCATGGCTCTTCCTGACCTCAAAAACCTTATAAGCCAACAAAAGGTGCCCAATTAGCACAAAGCAGTCAAAGATCAATTAAATTCTGAACTATATGATGTTGACAGAACAGCTAGAGAGCAAATCATTAGACCCGGAGTCAAGAAGACTTTAATTGAAATGTGGTTTCAGATACTAGCTATATGATCCTAGAAAAGTCACTTAACTATGTTTTCCTCTATTTCTTCATCTGCAAAAATGAGCTGGGGAAGGAAATGATAAACGACTTCAATATCTTACCAAAAAAAAAAAATCCAAATGGGGTTATGAAGAGTTGGCCATGACTGAAATGACTGAATATTGAACACATGATATTGACAATAAGTTCATTGGAGTTAGAAGAAAATTCTCCAATAACGCAAATAAATAGAGAAATAGTAAGAAATGCACTTATATAACTATGAAGGTGAAAGAAAAGTACTAAGTACAATTAAAAGTTGCAAAACTATATAGTATAAATATATTGAATTTAATATTGTATTTCATTCAGAAAACTAATGTAGTTAAGGGTTCATTCTGTTTAATAGGTGAGTTTCTTTAGTACAGACCAGAATGATCCCTACTTTTATACCCAAAGCATTCCTAGAGATTTTGTTTAAATTGTAAGGAAATGCATACTGGCTCAGGGGAATTATTAGGTAAGATTTCAAGATCTGTCAGCTAGGCAACAGGCTGATGTACTGGCTAGTAGGCAGCTTAGTTCCAGTTCACTTTTCATTGTGGATTTCATTCTGCTTTTCTGAGGTTAACAAGTTCCCATATCCTGATGTAAAATATGACTACTATGATGAACACTTACTCAAGGTAAATATTGCAGTGTTTTCCCCAAGTAACAAACCTCATTTTTAGATGGAAGGAAAAAAGGAAGGAAGGAAGGAAGGGAAGGAGGGAGGGAGGGAAAGAGAGAGGGAAAGAAGTAGGGAAAGAAGGAAGGAGGAAAGGAGAAGGGAGCAAGGAAAGGAAAAGGGAGAGAGGGTGGGGGAAGAGAAGGGAAAAGGAGGAAGAGAGAAAGAAGAAAAGACTGAGTATCCACATGAGAGATAAACATTTTAAAATGACTTCTCTCCATTCTCATTTTTCAACTCCCAACAGATCCCAAACTTGAGTTTAGACCCAGGGAAAACTAGATTCTTTTGTTCAGAGCTTTATTGTTGTTTTTCTAAACTGATCACCCTTCAGTTCAATTTCCCCCCCCCCTCTGTTTTTCAATCATTTGGTCATAATGGCTCTTTTGCTGTTTATCACTATCTCTTCTCATCAATTTTCATTGCTCTCTTCTGCTTCTTTATCACTTTTTGTTGTCAAGAATATAACTACTTTTGGATCAGATGTTTGCCATAAATTCCTAAAACAGACATCTAGCCCATAAAGAATAGAAATGAATTGGCTAGTTTTAAATGTCACTGGTAGATAGTTCATCTCTGTAGGTGTGATTGTTAATACTTTCACATCTCCTGTTCAAAATTGAAATTTTTTCCAGGGTCCTGAGCAAAATTATTTCTTCGTCATATGCCTTAGAAACAAATTATACAGCTTCCACCTACATATTATATTTGACCAAAAACTGATGTGAAGTAGTTTCTGCTATCTACTATTAAATGACAGCTTATACCCTCTGATAGTAGTGCCAATCTAGATTTCTTAGGACTCGCTGTCCTATCTAATTAGAAGATTTGAAAGTGTTGGGAATTCTTTGGATTTATATCCATATAGTTAAGGGGGAAGGAAAAACCCATTTTTCCCAAAACATAAAAATATTGGCAAAAGTACCCAAACTTTATATACCATATTTCAGCTGACAGCACATTTTTAAGGTTGAATTACATACCCTTAAAAAAATGAGAGCTTCCAGTAGAAATGCTGACAGGTCCTTTACTTATAGGATAGTATTTGCCTCTAGAATAATAACAATATATTATGTTTAAATGGGTCCTTTTATAAAGCACTTTAAAAACTGTCAGCCTGTAACTCTCCTTCCCTTGTGCATGCTTCTGCAAAGGAAGTTGATAGGTACTTTGAATATCTATTATTTAGTTATTATGCATTTATTACACTTAAGAGATGAACCCATAATTTATTAGCTCCTGGGTACCGTGGCAAATTTTAGAAAGAGGGGAAAGTCTTTGCCAATATGATTTTCAAAGTATTCTAAATGGCATAAAAACAAGATACATCCCTTCCGGCCCTGAAATCTTGTAATTCCTACATACCTTTAAAATATGTATACAATAATTTAACATATTTAGTATGTATTAGATTACCTGTCATCTAGGGGTGGGGGGTAGGGGGAAGGAGGGGAAAAGCTTGGAACAAAAAAAAAGTTTTGCAAAGGTCAATGTAGAAAAATCACTCATATGTTTTGTAAATAAAAAGCTTTTAATAAAAAAAATTACTGTGGATGAAATAAAATACTTGGGGGTCTACCTCCCAAGACAAATGCAAAAAAATTTAATAAAATAAATAAAAATAAAAATACATATGCATAGAAGGAGAATTGGATGACTCCAAAGATTTCATGGATAGGCAGAGCTAATTATGTATCTAACCAAATGCTCTGGTTTATTTCTTTTTCTATAAAATATTTTTATTAAAAAGTGGGAAGACATAGTTGGGGACAGAAGAAAAAAATGTTGATTAAGTTTATTTTGATAAAAATGAATACAGATCAAGTCTCTCTGTTATTATTTATTAAACACCTACTTAGAGAGGAACCCTATATTTAACAGTGTTCCAATGTTTACAAAAGAGAGGATTCTTGACGCTTAAGGACTTATAATTTGGTTTTTCTCCTCCTCATCATCATCATCTTACATTTATGTAACTTTTTAAGATTTTTAAAGGACTTCACACATTCACACATCTTATTAGAATTTCAAAATACCTATTAAATAAGTGTTGTTATTATCCTACCTCTAATAGATGAGGAAACTGAGGGTAAGAAATGAAAAATATCTTTCCTAAAGTCACACAGAATGTCATCATCAGGTATTTTTAAGGGATAAGCACCACAATGGAATGGATCCAACCATGATGGGGAGAGATGTTTGGTGCAATATGAAGAGACCATTGCCGTTGTGGCTTTTCCTTTACAGACAAATTATTCCTGCCAGAGAGATGGCATCAAAGATCAATGACCAATGTCACTGTAAGACCTGAATTCAAGTCCAGCCTCTTACTCATACTAGCTATGTGACTGTGGAAAAGTTAAATTTTCTCTCAGTGCTTCCAGTTTCTCCACAAAATTTTAAATTATAGATTACAGAATCAGAGATATAGACCCAGAAAGACTCTCAGAAATCATCCAAATAGGTGGATAGTTTCCAAACTTATAATCCTCACCAAAACAATCACAGAACTAGGCATATGGGTACATTCATGCACATACATGAATATGCAAATTCATATAAAAATGAAAAAAATACACATTAGTATGTGTGTATTTGTATATCAGGCATTTATGCAATACGTATGGGGTGCATATACACACATATATACATTCCTATTTTTATACACATGCATGCATATAAGTATATGTTAAGTATATATATATGTATATATATATATTCTATGCAATTCTATATTATATGTACTACATATACCGTACTCTACATATTATATATAATATATATACTATATTATAATAATATAATAATATACACACATATATGTATATATATATAATTATATATGTAGTATAAACTTTGTATGCTATTGAAAGATTGCAAATGTTCAGTATCTTCTGAATTTGATTAGTATAGTAGACCTGCTCTTAGTTACAGCTGAACGTCATCCTTCCAAGATTTTTCTTTTAGAACCTAAAAATGGTATTTGTTTTATAAATATTATGCCCCCTTCCATCCTGACTTAATTGGCAAAATACCAAATGGTCATAATAGATTTAGTGACAAAAATGGAAGGAAAAAAAAGAATTATTTAATTTGTATGCTACCCTTACTCTCCTTCAAACAGACCTATATTTCTCTGCTATTCAAGGACTATAATCAAGTCTCTTATTTATTCATTCATACCAAAGAGGAACTAGGCCTGTAACCTTGTAATATCTGTCACAGGAGGAGTATCCTAATTCCTGCTATTATGGAATATTGAGAGCAAGCATAACATGATTACAGCACAGTACATTAGCTCAAGAGTAAGGAAAGCTTGATTTTGTTCCTGTGACTGAAACGGGTTAGGGCTTTGACATTCCAACTGTGAAAACAGTGAGGAAGCCATATACCACCAGAGAGGAGTGGATTTGCAAGTGTTTCAATATATTGAGATGAAAGATATTCTAAGAATACAAAGTTCATTTCTCATATAAATAACAGCTGCATATATTTCTCCGCCTTCAAAGGTAAATCTCATTCATCATGACCTACAATATCTCTGGTATTCTGTTGCAGATCTGGAACTTTCTTGGAGAACATTTGCCAAACTGCTTAATTGTCTAGTGTTTAAATATCCCAAAGGTATTAAACTAAGATCTTTGAGGAAAAGGAAGAGAACAACCTTTCTGTACTCCTAACCACTGGCCAAACAAGATTGGAGCATAATTCTTAGGTGAGGAAGGAAGAGTAGAGGAAGGGGAAAGGGTCAGTGAATTAATGTAGATCACGAGAAAAAAAAATCCTATTATATTTCCAAGTTCGATTACTTTGGCTATAATTACACTCAGGAAAAATATATCCTCTTTATCAAGTATTTTTTCAAGTAAGTCCAGCCTTGTGTATGTGAAATGAAATGCTTTAGTTTATAAGGAGAAAATAAGAAGGCATGCAAGATTTTGTTCTGCAGTGTTTTAAAGGAAAGATTAAAAATCTTTTAAGAAATCATCAATCTCATGATTTTTCCTACAAAATAATATCTCAATGCAAAGATTTTAACTTCAGGATGCAAAGATATACACAGAGGTATAAATACTTTTAATGATTCTTATATTAAATATAATTTATATTAGATTCATAATTGGTTATGATTTGTGTATTAGGAGGCCTGAACATTCACACAAAGAATTTGTTTATAGCTCCTGTATCAATATGTATGTTTTTGTTAGATAAAATATTTATTATATGTCAACATATAAATAATGATATACATAAAAGAAATATTGCATAGCATTTATACATAATACAAATAATATATAGGAGCTAAAATAAATTTTATTATATATACAAGTACATATATATATTATGTATACAAATACAAATTATGTATATTTATTATATATGAAGGATGTGTATATTTAAATATGCATACAAACATTAGTAATCCATATTTGTAGATCATTAAAAAAGAAAAAAACTTTTCAACAAAAATTTGAAATCACTCAGATATCTATCATCTTCAGACCACTTCAGTTCTGCCAGTGTTGAGTTCTGAAACCCTCAGCTGTTTGTTCTCAGACTCAGAATGATCTCTTCAACAGACTATTTTTTCCACAATATATTCTTACAGCATGTGTATTCAACTCTCATTATTGTATCTGATTTATGAAGTCTGTAAGCATAGTGAAGTATGACAATGTTAGTGAAGAGATTTACATATTTCTCTTCTCCAACCCTCCAACCCACTTCCTAAAATGTTCTTACATCTTATCATTGTCATTCAGACATTTATATCCTTGATCAGGAACTTGTAGGATAACAAGACCAGAGTTGTAGAAAGTATATCAAAAAGACTAGAACTCTCAGGAATGCAATCACAGATATACTCTTAAAAGAAAATGAAAGCATTGTAATTACAGAAGGGCTGTTTTAAAAATATTTTTTTTATTTCTAAAAAAAGAGACAGGAAGGGATAAAGGAAATTAGAGACTGGAATTGCAAAAAAACAGAAAGAGAACTGTTTTGGTGTACACTCTCCCCTTCCCCCAAGAAGAATTCACTATGCTTGCCCTGAATCTCCTGAGCAAAAGATTGCTCCATATAGTCTTCTCCCATTTTGTCAAGAATGCAGTTTTCCAGTTCAAGCCTCCCTAGTAGGATCCCAGCAAGTCCCCTGCTATTGCCATATTATTTTCATAAACATTAGTGCCAAAAAATGTTATAAGACTGGTTTACAACAGTTGATCACCACTGTAAAATTCAAACTGCCATTAAAATGTGTTCTAAAAAAAGGAAGAGAGAGAAAAGATCATTCCATATATGTACTTTATCATATTTGGATGAATTTTGCTAAATATTCCACTTCTGAAGGCCATTAATCCTTTATATATTCCTATTTGATTTGAAGTTGATTAGTAATTACTGAGATGATGGTATAAGTACTGAAATGATGGTATAAATACTGAGAAAACTTTTATATTACATGCCAACTGTTCTAGCTAGACCCTATCATTCTATCTTTTTTGCCTATTTATAGGAAAGCTGGTCACAAACCCCAATGCCACTAGATCCAACCAATAAGGAAGATCATGAGTACATACTATGGGAATAGGAGCACATTGTTTATTACTGTAGGTTCAGAAGATAAGGCAAGCCATAAGTGTATAACATCAGAAGAGGAACACAAATTGGTTATGGTTTTGATTTTTTCTTTAGACTCAGAAGCAAAATTATCAATCTGTTCAAGAGATGAATGGGAACACAATTCCGTTTCCTGAAAACAATTGAATTTCAGATTCTTATTGTCATCTTTTTTCCAGCATTAAAGGGTTGGTTAGTACAAATTTAGAAAAGGATGTATTGATCACAAAAAAGCTGACATGACTTCCAGAATAAGTCATGCCAGACAAACTATTTTCATTTTTTGCCAATGTAAATAGCCTGGTATACTGGAGGATTTCAGCAAAATACTTTTAAAAGTCATATTACTCTTAAAGGCAAGGTAAAGAGATGTTGACTTTGCTAAATAATAATTAAATGGATTTGGAACTGATTGACTCAAAGAGAAGTCATTCATGGGTTCAAGTCAATTTGGAGGGAAGTTTCTGGTAGTGTCTGGGAAATCTATCACTGTCCCAGTGCATTTTTGTTGGATGAAGAAAGAGGTAAGTAACTTACTTGCCACATCAATAAATGACATATGACTGGGAATAGCTAGCATATTTCTTGACAGTCAGGATTCAAAAAGGTCTCAACAGATTAGCAATCCATTGGGAAAAATCTGATGAGACAAAATATAATAAGAATAAATGTTGGTTTTATATTTGCATTTCCAAAAGTGCAGAGTGCAGAGTGCAGAGAATTAGCAGTTCGTTGGTAAAAAAGCTCTGGGATAATTTACAGAATAAGTTCTATATGGGTCAATTGTTTGTCATGGCAATTAAGTACAAAATCTCGGGCTTTGTTAAGAGAGACATAATCCTTAGAACAAAGAAGAAATAGTCCCATAAGGTTAGATAAATCTTTAAGGGAATTACCCCATAAAAGTTATTTCATGTCTTTATGATGAAAATTACTCAGTAGATACTGAAGTGTCCTCACAACCTCATCATATACTCACAACTTTCCATCTTCTCAATCTCCCCTTCCCTAACTCTTCCACATAGTCACACTTATTACCTGAGATCTAGAACTACTATACCTCCAAAGATTAAAAAAAAAAAATCCCAAATGTGTTAACAACCACTTTCTTATTGGTTGCAATTATCTTTCTAATGAGTAGCTAAGTAGTATAGTAGATAGAGTGCCAGCCCTGAAGTTAAAAAGGCTTTTCTTTCTGAGTTCAAATCTGGCCTCAGACATTTATTAGTTTTGTGATCCTGGACAAGTCACATAACCCTGTTTGTATCAGTTCCTCCTCTCTAAAACCCATCTCTAAAAGCTTCTTTGCAAAGAAAATCCCATATGGTGTTACAAAGAGTCAGACGTGACTAAAGAATTACTGAAAATCTTTCTAAATAAATAATAAGACATTACATCTGATTTACTGCCCTAATCCAGGTCTCCCCTGCAGTTATTGCCCTTTATTGATCAGACTTATCCTTTTTCCACTCATTGAAGGTCTCATCACCCTCCTGAAATTAAGCTGGAAAATTTGCCAAATTAAAACTAGATTTATTACAGTAAGATCAAAATTGAGAAGCAATATTGATTTTGGTAGTTTCAGGTGAGGTAGCCTTATCATCATATTTTTAAAAGATTTAGAAAGACATTTGTTATCAAATTACATGGCAAAGTTTTGTGGACACCAAAGGAAAAAAATTTAGGCATCCTGATAGAATAAAATCAGCATTAAAAAATGCTGATACCTCAACTACAAAGAAAGAGGTTCTACCATAACTTTTCTTTGAGACATTAAGTTTTTGTTTTTTTTTTTTTTTACCTATTCTCTTATATCTCAATTCCTTCATTGGTAACAGTACCAGATCTCTTTCCCAGAGAATGGGTAAGAAATATATAAAAGACAATAGCCAATTACTGACTATAGAAGTGGGATTTAATTTGCAGAAATAGAGGAATTTTGTTAGGAAAAAGAAGATGGTAATTTTACTGGACCCAAAAAGTGTTAGATTTTAACTGGAAGTAGGATACTTAATGGTCTGTTACAATTTACATTTGTGTGTGTATATATATACACACACACACACAACACACACTTACGTATATGTATACACACACACACAAAAACAAACATGCACATTAATCTTGGTCTTCTACATTCTTCAAGTTCTGAATCCAGTGACATACTGCTTCCTTTTATCCCAAAATATTTTGTATATTTTTTCCCCACCATAAAGATTTTCAGGGATTGAGATGTGTACAGTCAGATATGGAGTCTGCCAGTCTCTCACTTCATTGACTCTCCATTGCCTTCCTTTGTGGTAGCCTAATTTCAATTCTTCAAATTCTATTCCTTAACTGGAATCTATAAAGCAATGGTGGAAGAACATTGGGATTAAAATGACTGGCTTTAAGTCTGAATCTTAGAGTCATTAAAAGAATTTTGTGATGAAAAAAAGGAATCAAACTTGCACTCTTCCTCCTATTCAAATTTGGAATTTGGCCATTGTCTTTGTACAGTATCTGCCCAAGATATTAATTCTGATGACTAGTCCTATGGGTTAATCACATAGTTAAATATCTCAATCAAAACATCAGTCATTCCTCATTCACTTATTTTTCTTATGTGAATAGGCAGGTCATATTGTTTTAGATAATTTAAGACCCAAAATTATCTTCTTCAAGAAAGCTCTAAAATGTTCTGAAGGTACAATATCTTTTGGTCTTCTTAAAAATCTTTTGGCCTTTTTGTTACAATTAACTTATTAACTTCTATATGAAATCTTTAAAATCACTTTCAATGTCCTTCAAATCATTTCTAATTGTTTAATATCAATAACTGGTATCAACAAATTGTTACAATTTAACTATGCCATAGTTTTATTTATATTCCTTTTTTATATTCCTTTATAATAACTTTTGTTTTTGCTCTAATGCATCAGTAATATGACTATGCACATATGGATAATTCAGGAATGTCTCACACATTTTTTGTGTTGTCATTCAGCAGACTATGTCCAGTTTCTTCTGACTCTTTTCTCAAAGCAGATATTATTCTTGTATAGATATAAAATTCTTATTTAGTATATTAGTCTTTACATTTCCTCATCCCTTATACCTGAATTTCATTTTCTCATTTATACTGCTAATCTCATCATCCCGTAAAATCACATTATCCCTGAAATTCTTATCTCTTTAATACTGCTAACCCCTGTGAACCCTCCTCCTCCTCCTTCCAATAATAAGGGGCAAGGATGGAAAATGAAGAGTACTATGTCCTCAAATATCCCTAATTTATACTGAAATGATTGACATAATTATTGATTTAATTTATAGGGACATGTCATATTTGTAATATTTTTTACTCTATTCATCCTCTGAAACAAAAGACAGTCGATCAACACAAGTTTATTAAGTATTTACTATGTGCCAAGAGCTGTGCAAAGTTCTGAAGACACAAAAAATGAAAAATATCTCCTTGCCTTCAAATCACTCATTCGAATGTAAATACAAAA
>JAJPUD010004219.1:174436-206680 GCA_023553655.1 Myrmecobius fasciatus | reverse complement strand
CACGGGGGGTGGCGGCACGGGCCCCTCGGGCAGCACCCGCCGCTGCGCCGGCCCCGGCGAGCTGGTGGAGAGCCTGAAGCTCATGAGCCTGTGCCTGGGCGCGCAGATCCGCGGCGGCGCCGGCTGCCTCCTGGACCCGCAGAGTGCCTGGGCCCTGTCCAGTGTGCGCGTCCAGGAGAAGTCGGCCTGGAGGATGTGCGTGGGCTCAGCCGGGCCGGCCCCCCCGGGGCCCCGCGTCAAGCTGTTCTCGGAGCGCATGGTGGGCCCGGCCGAGGGGCTGGAGCGGCTGAAGAGCAAGAACTTGAAAAACAGCGTCTTACAACTACCTCTGTGCGAAAAGACCATCTCGGTGAACATCCAGCGCGGCCCCAAGGAGGGCCTGCTGTGCGCCTCGGGGCCCGCCAGCTGCTGCCAGGTCATCTGAGGGCCCCCCTCCCCCCGCTTCCTCCCTCTTGCCTTCCTGCCCCCCCTTTCCTCCTCGCTGTTCAGAGCTGTGGCCTCCCCCCTCCCCCCGTACCCCTGTGGTTGTCTCAGACCTGGGCGTCTGGGCAGTGACGGATCTCCTTTTTGTTGTGTGCTCGGTGAGATGACAATGCATGGTCTTTGTGCATGCTGCTAGCCGCGACACTCTTTTTTCCCCGCTGAATAGTCTTATTTCATGGTGTAATTTCTACATTTATAATTTTCATACGGAAGGTCCAGATTAAATTAAAATATGGATCTGGAGCCTACCTGTAAATGGAGCACTTAGAAATTCCCTGTTCTGCACTTATAATCTAGAGAGAAACATGCTTTTGTTTGTGAAAATGTTCCTTCCTGTTCTGACCTTCTGTGATACCAGAGCCACGGGCTACGCGGCCTCCGCCCCTTTGTGTTTGAACTAGAACCAAAGCAATAATGTTGGGATGCTGAGAACTCTGAGGGCCGAGCCGGGCTGCCTGGAGGCGCCGGAGAGAGGCCCGGCGCGCCCGGGAGCTGAGGAGAGAACCCTGGGTTACCGAGCGCCAGAGCGCCGGGCAGCTCCCCCACTTGTGTTCTTTTAGAGGCAGACAATCTTATTTTTTAATACAACGAAGATAATCAATGAAGTCTTAAGTACAGGTAGAGAGGTTGGTCCCCGCAGAAGAGAAGTTCATATACTTGTGGCCTGGAGCCTCTCCAAGGGCTTCCCTTAGGTGAGGTGGGCACTTGTGGTCAGTGGGCCCGCGGGATGCCCGTTCGGCAAGAAATGAAAGGTTTAGACAGGGGTAGACATTTATGTTGGAACATTGGGACAGAATTCTATTTTTTTAAATCCCTCTTTGACTCTTTGCAGGAGTTTGAAAAGAGTATCGTCTTCTCTTCCAGTTCTTCTATTCCTCCATGTTCAGCCTGCCCCAAATGGGCTGATTTGGACATATAAACCAACACGGCGTGCGTGTGTCTGCACATACACATATGTGTGCACACACGGACACGCCCACTCAAACACACACCCCGAGGGAGAGGAGAAGAAAAAAACCCTTTGCTATCTTTTCTTTGTGGGAAGCTTTCCTGTTTCACTCTCATCTCCGTGCTATAATAATGGTAGTAAAATCCTTGCTTTTGACTCTTTTGAAGACCACCTTGGGTGGGCCTTTTGTTCTGTAAGGTAGGGTATATTGCAGGTTCTTCTCTTTGGAACGGGCAGGGGGCTCGCTCTGGGCTGTTCGCTGGGTCTCAGAAGCAGAGATTGTGACCTTGGGGGTGAGGCAGGGCTTGACAGCAAGAGGTCCCAGGTGGGGAGGGGGGAGGCGGACCACCCGCCCTGTGTCCAAAGTGACCCAGCGCACCCGCGTCTGGAGGAGAGTGGGCAGAGCACCAAAGAACAGAAGGGACTTTGACCCTGGGGCCTAGGGCTTGGCCCCCTCTCCTGGTCGTGTATCGTGTGGCTGCTCCTGGGCCGCAGTCTCCCTCCTCAGCCAAGCAGAGGGGGCTGCACCCCCTGGTCTCCTTTGTAGACCCAGGCTCGAGTGTCGAGCGGCAGCGCGTATTCAGGGTGAAGGTTCTGCATCGGACTCTGTGAGAGCGGACGTGAGGCTGGAGCTGGAGAACGTGGGCTTGCAACGTGGGCCCTTCCCAAGGGCCAGCAGTGGAGCTGGGGGGCTCACGGGCCGTGAGGCCGCCCTCAGAGGAGGAGAGACGCTGACTTCTAAAGGGCATTGGCAATAACTCTTTGTTGCAGCTGTTTTTTCCAAGTATTGTAAATACCTTTTTCCTGTGATTATGTACAGCCTTGGAATGGCACCTTTTAACTAACCCTATGTATTTGGTTTCCAACAGTTTTTATATTCAGATGTATATATATATAGATGTGTATATAAATATAAATATATATATAAATATATATATATATATATATATATGGTGCTCACTTTAGAAACAGCAGTGTTGACCATTTATGCTGCAGAGCTGTGAGACAGCCTTAGTCGTTGTGGATGGTTGGTGGAACCTCTGGGCGTTCAGATGTCGGTCTGAGTGTTGTCTTTTATCCATTTGTCTCTAAGTGAATGATTGTGCATGTGTCGTCTGTCCTGGGCTGTTGTCCCGTGAAAAGGAGGGAGAGAATAACCATTACATTAAGATAATATCGGACCAAACTATGTACTTGCTCTAAACAGTTTCTTGTACCCCTTAACTTGTCTTTAAAAGTTGCATAAGAGTTACAGTAGTGTATAAATTAAATATTGTGTGAAAACAATTAGTCTTGTATTTTTCTGTATGTGTGTATATATAATTATGTACCTCTAACAATTCTATCTGTATTCAAAGATGTGACAATCTTGACGCAGAATTTTAAGGATAGTCGTGAAAATGAGCAGATTTAGCAGGATAGAGTTGAATTCAGGATAACCCGCCAAGAAAGAATTGCCATGTGTTAAGAGGGTACAGGAATACCAGCTGATCTGGTCAGTTGCTTCCAGCTGTCTGAATTTTTTCATTGTGTAAACATTCACAGATGTGTGAGAAATGGAAAAAAAGTAATAAAGTAACATCTTGGTGTTCAGCACATAAATGGCGTTCTATGTCAGATTTGTACAATTTGCAGGCAATCTCTGTAGAACATTACCCCACACTGTGTTGAAGCTGCCATTCTATCTTAAGACAAGCAGGTCTTTGCTCAGTGCACCGGCAGAAAAGGGGAGACTGACATGGCTGGGGGCTCGTGACCTCATCCACAGTGGGGGCGCCTCGTCTCCCTCCAAAACTGTAGGTTCCAGTATTTGAATAAGGAAGTCCAGGCCCTGCCCTCAGTGAAGGCCCCCCCCCCATGGTGATGGTGCTCAGCAAGGAGGCTACAGGTAGTCTTAGTGGGGCAGTGATGGAAGCTGGGTAGTACTTGAACTCTTGTCTAAATTGTTTCAAAGAGGGGAAAGTAGATATTCACACTCAATTGGGAATAGAGTTGTAGCTTACCAAGGAAAGAAGTTAAGGGAAAGTGGGGAGTCCTGGTGATAGTGATCAAAAGGGAGGTCTGATAAAGGAAGGCCGTGGTCAGAAATAAAAACAGATCTTGGAGGAGGACCAGGATAAAATGGGGGCAAAAACAGGCCAGAGGAAAATGTAGTCAGTAATATATATGAATGTGAATGGGATGAACTCACCCATAAAATGGAAGTGGAATGTGCAAGAATGTTTGTGGCAGCCCTTTTTGTGGTGGCTAGAAACTGGAAATTGAATAGATGCCCTTCAATTGGAGAATGGCTGAATAAATTATGGTATATGAATATTATGGAATATTATTGTTCTGTGAGAAATGACCAGCAAGATGATTTCAGAGAGGCCTGGAGAGACTTACATGAACTGATGCTGAGTGAAATGAGCAGAACCAGGAGATCATTATACACGGCAACAACAGTACTATATGATGCTCAATTCTGATGGACATGGCTCTCTTTAACAATGAAATGTTTCAAACCACCTCCAATTGTTCACTGAAGAAAGCCATATACACCCAGAGAGAGGGATGTGAAATGTGGACCACAACATAACATTCTCATACTCCTTGATTGATGTTTGCTTACATTGTGTTTCCTTTATCTGATATATAGTTTGTGTAGATAAGATTTTTCTTGCACAACAATGACAAGTTTGGAAATATGTATACATATATTCGATTTACCAATATTTTAACATAATTAACATGTAGTGGATATCCTGCCATCTTGGGGAGGGGTGGGGAGTTGGGGGAAAATTTGTGGCGGAAAGCTATTTAGGGGTTATTGTTGAGGAATTACCCACACATATGCAAATAAAATTAAAAAAATAAAATTAAAAAAAATAAAAAATAAAAAAAAAATGGAAGTGGAGAGCAAACTAGATTAAAAACCAGAATCCAACAATATGTTTATTGGAAACACTGGATGCCCAGCTAAAATAAAGAGGCTGGAGCAGAATATTATGCTTTGGCTGAAGTAAAAAAGGCAGGAGTGGCAATACAATATAGATTTAGATAGATAGATACCTTAAAAGATCACACCCTGTATTCAATTGGAACTTATTCCAGGAATGCAGGTTCAATATTAAAACCATAAGCAAAATTGACCAAGTTAATAAAAACAAAAAAAGGATATGAATGCAGAAAAACCTTTTGATAAAATACAATACCCATTTCTATTAATACTGGAAAGCATAAGCATCAATATCTACAACTAAGAGAAAGCATTATCTGTAAGGAAACAAACTTGAAGCCTTCCCAAAAAGATCAGGGTGAATGTCAATTATCACTTATTCAACATTTGTATTAGAAACATTAGCTATAACAATAAGACAAGAAAAAAATGGAGGAATAAAAATAGGCAATGAGAAAACATTAGTTTGAGATGATGTAATGGTATCCTTAAAGAATTCTAGAGAATTAAAAAAGTAGTTGAAACAACAGCTTTTAGAAAATTTGCAGGGAAAAAAAATAAATTAAAAGCAAGTCATCAGCATTTCTATATGTTACCAGCAAAATCCAATAGGAAGAAATAGAGAAATTATATTTAAAAGGATTAAAAAATATAAAATACTTGAGTGTCATCTACCTGTCAAAACAAAATCAGGCACTGTATGAACATAAATAGAAAACACTTTTCACATAAAAAACATTTCTAAACAGAAATATTAATTGCTCATAAAGAAACATTACACACACATATATATATGTATATATATACACACACTATCCAAGTTAAATTACTTAGTTCAGGCTTATGCCAAACTACCAAAGAATTATAGAGTTAGAAAAAAAATCATTTGGAAGAACAAAAGGTCAAGAATACCAAGTGAGCCAATGAAAAAATTATAAAATAAGATGGCCTCGTAGTACTAGATTTCAAACTGCATTATAAAGTAGTAATCAAAATAATCTGGTACAAACTAAGAAATAGAGTAGTGGATCAATGAGATTAGGTACAAACAAACAAACAAAATCTGTGAACCCATTTAGGGTTTTCTTGCCAAAGGCACTAAAGCAGTTTGCCATTTCCTTCTCCAGCCCATTTTACAAATGAGAAAACTGAGGCAAACAAGGTAAAGCGACTTGCCCAAGATCACACAGCTAGTACACGTCTGAGGCCAGTTTTGAATTAAAAAAGATTGATCCTTTTCTGATTTCAGGCCCATCGTTCTATCCTCTGTGTCACCTACCTGCCCATCTAATGTCTGATAAACCCCCAAATCCAAGATTTTTGGATGAAAACTCATGATTTGACCAAAATTGCTGGGAAAAACCAGAAGGCAGTTTAGCAGAAACTAGACATAGACAACACCTCACCATATACCAAAATAAGGTCGAAATGAATAAATGAGTTAGACAAAGAATGATATCATAGTAAATTAGGGGAGCGAGCACTTGTCAAATCTGTGGAGAAGGGAAGAGTTTATGGCAAATGTGATATAATTACAGGAAGTAAAACATAATTCTGATTAGATGAAATTAATTTGCACTCTCTCCCTCAAATGCAGCCAGAATTAGAAGGAAAAGTTAAAAGGAGAAAAACTTGGACATCATTTCTCTGATAAAGACCTTGTTTTTCAAATACAAAGGGAACTGAGCCAAATTTATAAAAATAAGAGCCATTCTCCAATTAAAATGACCAAAGGATATGAATAGACAGTTTTTAGAAGAAAAAAATCAAAGCTATCTGTAGTCACCAAAAAATGAGTTAGGTTGGGGTAGAGCCAAAATAGTGGGGAGAAGCCAGGAAGTTGCTTGAGCTCTTTTCCCCTAAGCAACAACTTGAAATCAAGCCTCTGAACAGATTCTAGAGTGACAGGACCTACAAAGAGATGGAATGAAATGATTTTCCAGCTCAAGTTATCAAGGAGAGGAAGGGAACAAGGAGGGAAGGAAGGAAGAAAGGAAGGAAGGAAAGAAGGGAAGGATAAAGAAAGGAAGGAAGGGAGGGAAGGAGGGAGGGAAAAGTGAGGGAAGGAAGAAAGGAAGGAGGGAAGGAAGGTGGGAAGGGAAGGAAAGGAAAGGGAAGGGAAGGGTAGGGAAGGGAAGGAAGGAGGAAGGAAGAAGGCAAGAAGGAAGGAGGAAAGAAGGGAGGGAGGGAGGAAGGAAGGAATGGAGGGGGGAGGGAGAGAAGGGAGGGAAAGAGGAAGGAAGAAAGGGGAAAAGGGAGGAATGGAGAAAAGGGAAAGAATGAGCAAGAAACAAAAGAGAGGCTTGAGCTACTATGGTGACAGGGACGATTAAAGCACCAACTCAGTTCCTTTGAAGAAATCAGTTGCTTAAAAAATACAATTGGTAGAAGAGGATTCTGGGAAGGGGAAGGAGTAGGGGTGTAAATTTCAGGCAGTCTGGATTTCCCCCATAATGGAACAAATTTGTGCCTTGGAGCAAACACAGACTGGGGAAAAGCCAAGAAAACTTGGGGCAGAACCTTCCAGCCCAACCACAGCTGAGGATTAACTCTGTGAAGTGCAAACACCTTCAGGCTAGCTCTACAGAAAGACCTGCTTGGACCCCTGGGGCAAGCTGGGTATGGCTGGAGCCTCAGTGGGACCTCTGAAACTTTCACCTCCAAGGAGTCGGGGTCTCAGTCTGGGAAGACTGGGGAACCTCAGCTTATTGAGAACACCAGGCCCAGCTGTGCTGCTGAGACGCGATCCTGGAGGAGAGGGAGCCAGCACACTGGGAGTGCAGGGTAGGGGGGCAGGGATGCAGGAGGGGGGAGCTCTTGGTTTGGGAATTCCTAGTCAGAGGGGAGAGCTGGAAAGAAGCTTGAGGCATCATCCCCCCACCTCAGGATTAGAGGGGCTTACCCTGATACCTCTTATTTTTTTTTTAAAATGAATCATCAAAGAAGAAAGACCCCCACCATAAAAATGTATTATGGGAACAGGGAAGACCGGGATTCACTTTCAGAGGAGAACACTGAAGTAAAAAAAAGTTGCTACCCCAAAGAGTGGCGGGAAATGGCTCCCTGCCCAGAGAAAATTTATAGAACTCAAAAAAGAATTTAAAAATCAAATGAGAGACACTGAGGAAAAACTAAACAGAAAAAAATTAAAATAATCCAAGAAAAGATTATGAAAAAAAGTTAACCAATTAGAAAGGAGTCTCAAAGATGAAAATAACGCTCTGAAAAATTAAATTAGGCAAAAGGAAGCTAGTAAAGTTATGAGACCAAGAAATAACAAAACAGATTTTAAAGAATGAAAAAAATAGAACAGAATGTGAAACATTTCATAAGAAAAACAACAGATCTGGAGAACAGATCTAGAAGAGAAAATATAAGAATAATTGGACTGCCTGAAAGTTGAGACCAAAAAAAGGACCTTGACACACTAATGCAAGAAATAATCCAAGAAAATTGGCCTGGAGTGATAGAACATGAGGGGGAAAGTAAAAACACACACAAAAAAAACTCCACCCATCACCACCTTAACGAGATCCTTTGTGGAAAACACATAGGAATATTATTGCCAAATTTCAAAACCCCCAGATCAAAGAGAAAAATTTGCAAGAAACAAGAAAAAAACAATGCAAATACACGGGAGCTACAATTAGAATTGTACAAGATTTATCAGCAGCAACAATAAAAGACCACAGGTCCTGGAATCCAAAAGAACTAGGCCTGCAGCCAAAAATATCATACCCAGCAAAATGATCTATAATTTTGAAAGTGAAAAAACGGACATTCAATGAACTTGGAAATTTTCAGCACTTTCTATCAACCAAACCAGAACTTAACAGAAAATTTGACATATAAGAGCTAATAGCAAAGATCAATTTTAAGAAACTTTATGTGGACAAATTATTGAAACATGGACAAATTATTTATGTTTTTATATATGTATATCATATGTTTAAGATTCACATTAATAATAGAGTAAGCTCAAAAGAAAGACTGGCAGAGTAAAGGTAAAAATAGCAATCATGTTATATAAATGAGGTACAGAGGAAGAATAGACACACAGGCATTGGGGGAGGGCTCAGAATTCTGAAAAATGACTCCCATTGGGAATGGGTTCCATAGGCAACATTACCTATGTACTATGAAGGGTATATCTGTAAAGAAATAAGGAGAGAGGGATGGTGGGTGGGGAAGTAAAGAGTGAGGGAAGAAGACAAAGGAGGGATCCTTGGGTGGTGGGGGAGGTTAATAGCAAGGCAAGTTAAAGAGCAGAATTTAATTAAAGGGGCAGCATGGATAGGAAAGGTGTGTGTGTGTGTGTGTGTGTGTGTGTGTGTGTGTGTGAGTATGTGTATGTATCTATAATGTATACATAAATATATTTTCTTAACTGTAGCTTGCTTGGAGATAGTGAGGGATGAAAGGGGGAAAAGAATAAAGTAAGGTGCACAACAAAGAAACAAAAAATAATTTACAAGGTAGTAAAAAATGGATATTCATGAATATAATTTCTCTTATTAATATACACTTTTTTGATCTGACAATTTGTTATAATTTTAATCCTCCCTGATATTTTGCTGGGCACATGGCAGTGTTCTCTTTGGTTTTATTTTATTTTGTTTTGAATTTCTTTTCTGTATTTCTTTTTTTTTACTCTATTTTTTCAAATAAAATAAATTTAAGAAATTTTTAAAAGTACAATTGGCCAAATGCAAAAAAATACTCTGAAAAAAACAATATCTTTAAAAACATAATTAGCCAAATGGAAAAGGAGGCATAAACACTAACTGAAGAAAATCATACATTAAAACCTAGAATTGGGCAAATGGAAGCTAATGTCTCTATGAGATATCAAGAATCCATCAAACAAAAAGAATGAAAAAATAAAAGAAACTAAAATACCTAACTGGAAACAGAACCAACCTGGAAAATAAATTCAGGATAGACAATTTAAGAATTATTAGACTATCTGGAAGCCATGATCAAATAAAGAACCTGGACAGCATCTTTCAAGAAATTATCAAAGAAACCTGCCCTAATGTTCTAAAACCAAAGGGCAAAACAGTCATAGAAAGAATCCATTGATCACCTCCAGAAACAGATCCCATGAGAAAATCTCCAAGAAATAGTGTAAGTAACTTCCAGAATTATCCCATGGAAGGAATCCTAGTGAGTAAAGAATCTTAAGTCTCAGCCATGTCTTTTGTGTAACTTTTTGCTGGGAACATGAGTGTGCTTGGACTTATCTGATAGAATTACAGGAAAAGCACAAAGACATTGGAAGGCCATCCTTTCTCATGCATTAATCAATGAGTATCCTTTATTTCAGGCTGTGTTTATTCTAGACCCAGTTCCTTGAGCAAATACAATCCTCCTAAAGGAATGAACAAATATTATCCTTGGTGGGCCTCTTGGACCTGGGAGGATGCTGCCTCTCAAGAGTCACACATCAAATGAGAATACTCAGCCCAGTGCCTTCTCTGTTCCCAGCCTATAAAAACCCTTTAGTGAAAAGGGACTTGGAGGATTTGGGCTGGGAAGAAGTCTGGTACAAATTTGTCTTGCAATGGCTCCCACTCGAGACTCCCAGCCAAGGAATTCAGATGTTGGTGCTTCCTCGGGGTGGTGATGATGTGTGTTTGGTGGTTAATTGTGTATCACTTTTGTGCTATGAGCTTCCTCTTCTCTTATGTCTTATTTAAATCAAGGTTCTGAGCAGAAATAAAATTGTGCCCACCCTCTTTAAGGCTGTAAGGCTGTTGAATGTGAATTCCAAACTAGATTAATCTTACATCAGGTCAAGGAGAAAATACTGCAAGCTGCCAAAAAGAAACAATTCAAGTATGTTGAGCCAGAGTCAAGATTACTCAGGATTTAGGATCAGAGGGAATGGGATATGATATTCTGTAGGGCAAAGGAGCTTGGATTACAACCAAAAATCAACTCCTCAGGAAAATTGAGCATACTCTTAAAGGGAAAGAGATGGACATTTAATGAACTAGGAAACTTTTTAATCACTTCTGATGGAAAGACGAGCTCTAAACAGAAAATTTGATTTTCAAATACAAGCCTTGAAAAAAGCATTAAAAAGATAAACAGAAAAGAAAAACAAAACAAAACATGATATTAAAAGTTAAATTGTCCACATCCCTATGTGGGAAGATAATATCTGAGATAATAATACCTTGAGAACTGCATCTTTAGTAGGGCAGTTAAGAGGGATATACATAGACAGAGGGTGCAGGTATAAGTTGACTTTGATGTCATGATATAAAAAAAGACATTAAGGGGTGGAAAAAGGATTGTACTGGGAGAAGAGGAAAGTGGCAATAAAATGAGGTAAATCAGAGCATATGAAGAAGCATAAAATACCTATTACAGTAGAAGGAAAGAAGGAAAGGGGATAAGTATTGTTTGAAGCTTAACCTCATCAGATTTGGCTCAAAGAAGAAATAACATACACACAATTGGTTTGGAAATGTATCATACTCTATAGGGAAGTAGGAGGAAAAAAGGGAAAGAAAAGGGAGCTGGATAGAAGGGAGTGCAGAAGCAGGAGGGAAAAGGTGTAAGAAAAAGGAGGGGTGATAGAAGGGAGGGGAGAATGAGAGAGGGGGTAATCAAAAGCAAAACTGGCGAGAAAGGACAGGGTGAAAAGAGAGAGGATGAAAGGAAATCATAGCTAGCCATCATAATTGTGAATGTGGATGGGATGAACTCTCCCATAAATGGAAGCGGGTAGAAGAGTGGATTAAAAACAAAATTTTATAATATGTTGTGCACAAGGAACACACTTGAAGCAGAAAGATAGACACAGAGTAAAGGTAAAAGGCCATCAATGAACTCCCTAAGAAAAACCTTGAGGGCCAGATGGATTCACAAGTGAATTTTCCCAAACACATTTAAAGAATTATTATTAAACAATTATTCCCATTACTATATAAATTATTTGGAAAAAAAGGAATCCTACCACATTCTTTTTTTTGACATTAAGACATTATGGGGGCAGCTAGGTGGCTCAGTGGATAGAGCACCAGCCCTGAAGTCAGGAGGATCTGAGTTGAAATCTGGTCTCAGACACTTAACATTCCCTAGCTGTGTGACCCTGGGCAAGTCACTTAACCTCAATTGCCTCAGCAAAAAGCAAAAAAAAAAAAAGACATTATGACATATGACATTATGAAATATGGTAAAAAACCTAAAAAGACCTACATGAACTGATGCTGAGTGAAGTGACCAGAACCAGAACATTGTATGTACTAACAGCAGCATTAAGCAATAATAAGCTTTAATTCACTGCTCTTCTCAGTAATACAATTCTGAAAGACTCATTTTGAAAAATGCCATCCACATCCAAAGAAAGAACCATGGAGTCTGAATGTATATTGAAGCATATTTTAACTTTTTTTTCTTATAGTTTTTCCTTTTTGTTCTCATTCTTTTTTTTGCAACATAACTAATATGGAAATATGTTTATTATGAGTGTAAATGTATAACCTATACCAAATTGATTGCAGTTTTGGAGAGGGGCAAGGGAAAGGAGAGAGAAAAAATGGAAATCAAGATCTTATAAAAGTAGATGTCCAAAACTAATAAATAAATTTTAAAAATACTTGACGTCCATCAGCTCTGAAGTCAGGAGGACCTGAGTTCAAATCTGGCCTCACTTAACACTTAACACTTCCTAGCTGTGTGACCCTGGACAAGTCACTTAACCCCAATTGCCTGAGCAAAAAAAAAAAAAAAATACTTGAGGTCACCACAGTGACAAAGACAACTTAGAAAATCAGCACCAGCAAACCAGAAGCAGACCTTGGGAGCCACTGAATCAGCAGCAGCAGTGGAGGCTTCTGGAACTCTCAGTCAACAGCTGGTCAGGGGGGTTGAACAACTGGTCACAAGG
This sequence comes from Myrmecobius fasciatus, assembly GCA_023553655.1. NCBI lineage: Eukaryota > Metazoa > Chordata > Mammalia > Dasyuromorphia > Myrmecobiidae > Myrmecobius > Myrmecobius fasciatus. The sequence goes on along the minus strand of JAJPUD010004219.1, from coordinate 194,410 downwards.
AGATTACAAAGGTCTCTATACTCAGATCTGAGTCCCAATCCTGAGTGACCGTCCCAGGGTGAGGAGGAGCACTAGTTCATCAAACTATGCAGCCACAGTGGTATAGGACCCTCCTCACAATTCCTGGACAGAAGAGTGGTTGTAGTCACTCCCAGATCAGGGCATGGGCCAGAAGAGCAGTCAACACATTTCTTAGATCATACCACCTTGGAAGAACTGAAAACTTACAGTCCCTAAAAGGATCTCTGTCTCATTGTTGTCATTTTCTTGGATGAAATTATGGATTGTTTCAGTGATTTGTTGTTTGACCCACTTGTTCTTTAGAATTAGATTATTTAGTTTCCAATTGGTTTTTAGTCTATCTTTCCCTGGCTCTTAATTGAATATATATTGCATTATGGTCTGAAAAGGAAGCACTTACAATTTCTGCCTTTTTGCATTTGATTGTGAGCTTTTTATGCCCTAATACATGCTCAGTTTTTGTGTAGGTGCCATGTAAGCTGAGAAAAAGGTGTACTCCTTTGTCCCTATTCAATTTTCTCCAGAGGTCTCTCATTATATCTAGGTTTTCTAGGATCCTATTAACCTCCCTAGTTTCTTTCTTGCTTATTTTGTGGTTGAATTTGTCTGATTCTGAGACGGGGAAGTTGTGGTCCCCCACTAGAAGAGTTCTGCTGTCTATTTCTTTCTATAACTGGCTTAAAATCTTCTCTAGGGATTTGCCTGCTCAACCATTTGGTGCATACACATTTAGTATTGTTATTACTTCATTATTTACACTACCCCTTATCAAAATGTACTTTCCCCCTTATCTCTTTTAATAAAACTTTTTATTTTTGCTTTATCTGAGATCAGAATTGCTACCCTTGCTTTTTTTTTAACTTCAGTTGAAGCATAATAAATTCTGTTCCAGCCTTTTACCTTTATTCTGTGTTTCTCTGTGTCAAGTGTGTTTCTATAAACAACATATTGTAGGATTCTATTTTTTAATCTGCTCTGCTATTTGCTTCTGTTTTATGGGAGAGTTCATCCCATTCACATTAACAATTATGATTACCAGCTCCTAGGGGGATCTCTGAAAACAACTGCACAAAACCCCTGAAGCCTAGAACAATGCACCCTCCACCCTGGAAACAGAGCCCTACTTCAACAACGAGTTAAAAGTCAAGTAATAATAGGCTGAGAAAATGAGCAAACAAACACAGAGACACTGGCTGCAGAAAGTTACTATAATGACAAGGAAAATCAGAGCACACACTCAGAAGATAACAAAATCAAAACTCCTAGATCCAAAGTCTCCAAGAAAAATATAAAGTGGTCAAAGATCATGGAAGAACTCAAAACGGATTTTGAAAATCAAGTAAGAGAGCACCAGAGGAAAAAATTGTTGTTGTTGGTTTTTTTTTTAAAAGCTCTTTATTTTCAAAACATATGCACAGATAATTTTTCAACTTACATAGCCTTGTGTTTCAGATTTTCTCCTCCTTCCCCACCCCCTCCCCTAGTTGGCAAGCAATCCAATATGTTATACATGTTAAAATATATGTTAAATCCAATATGTATGAACATATTTATACAATTCTCTTGCTGCACAAGAAAAATCAGATCAAAAAGGAAAGTAAATGAATAAGAAAACAAAATGCAAGCAAACAACAAAAAGAGTGAGAATATTATATTGTGATCCACATTCACTTCCCAGTCTAGCAGAAAAATTTGAAAGAGGAATGAGTGTGCTACAAGAAAATCATGAAAAACAAATCAACAGCTTGGCAAAAAAGATGAAAAAATACTGATGTGGCCAAATGAAAAAGAAACCCACTGAAGAAAATAATTCCTTTAAAAGTAAAATTAGAAAAATGGAAAAGGTACAAAAGTTCACTGAAGAAAATAATAACTTAAAAATTAGAATTGAGCAAATGGAAACTACTTAATAAAAAAGCAAGAAACTATAAATCAAAACCAGAAGAATGGAAAGACAGAAGATGATGTGAAGTAATTTAAATAATTTGAATTTAAATTAATAAATTAAAAATTATTGGACCTGAAAGACAGAATCAGAAAAAGACCCTAGACATCATCTTCCAAGAAATTGTCAGTGAAAACTGTCCTGATATTCTAGAACCAGAGTAAAATTAAAATTGAAAGAATCCACCATTCACCTCCTGAAAGAGATCCCAAACCTCTCAGGAATATTTTAGCAAATTCCAGAGCTCCCAGGTCAAAGTCTGCTTTGTGAGAAGCAACACTGGGCAAAGCTTGGGGGTTGTCATGATGGAGAATCTGCTTTGAAGCCCCTCAAAGTTGATGGGAGAAGGGAAACTCATCCTCACCTGCTGAAGCAGCTGAGGAAAATGTGGAAACATTGGTAGACGAAGAAGGGGAGGGCCAGGGCAGACAATGGGAACCATTTAGAGAGGATGAGGAGGAAGAAAAAACAATCCTAATGTTGATTGATTTTTAGTTACAAATAAAATTGGCATCTGTTTTAAAAGTAATGTAATGATGATTAACTGTGAAAGACTTAGTTATTCCAATCAATACAACAGTCCAAAACAATTTCCAGAGGACCCATGGTGAAAAATGCTTTCCACCTCCAGAAGACAACTGATGAACTCTGAAAGCAGATCAAACCATACTTTTTAAACTTTTATTTTTCTTCTGTTTTTGTCAATTTTTTTTACAACATGGCTAATGTGTTTTACATGATTTCACATTATAATTTATATTCTATTTCCTGCCTTATTGGGTGTGACAGGAGGTTGGAAAGTGAGATTTTAGAACTCAATTTTTTTTAAATGATCATTTAAATTTTTTTACATATCACTGGGAAAAATTTAACAAAATAAAAACTTTTTTAAATTTTCAAAAAAGAGTTTGCTGGCAATTCTACTTGAATGATGAAGTCAGAATCCAGATCAATGGAGGTTTTAGAGAGCAAAAATTAAAGTGGAGCTGCTGAGAAGAGAGAATTTCCAGGGAGAAATGCATTTTTAGGAACAGTGCCAAGAAAGGAGAGGCATAGGGCAGTAAGTCACTGAAAGGGCAGAGGAAAGAACTTTAAAGATGGGGAGACTTGGGTGTGTTTTTAGGCATCAGGTAAAGTACCTATGGATAGATTGAAGATTAGGAAGAAGAAAGGGTAGAGAAAGCAAACTGCTTCTCAAGATGAGAGGACAGGAGAGGAGAGGGGAGCAAGCATTTATTAGGCATCTGCTTTGTGCCAGACACTTGACAAATATCTCACTGATCTGGAACGTGAAGAAAGATTGGACTTGGTGAGAAGGGCACTTTGTAATCAGACTAAAAGAAAGGAGAGATGACGTTAAGAGGCTTTGTGTTGAAGAGAAGGGGAGAAGAGGGAGTTCACCATGAAAGGATTCACTTTTTAAAGTAAAGATCTCCAGACAAAAATTGGGCTCCTTAGGGGTGCTAAATGGCATGGTAGATAAGAGCACTAGATCATTGTATGATCCTCATATAGTCTTGTTGCTGTGTATAATGTTCTCCTGGTTCTGCTCATTTCGTTCAACATCAGTCCATGCAAGTCTCTCCAGGCCTCTCTAAAATCATCCTGCTGGTCATTTCTTTCTTTCTTTCTTTTCTTTCTTTCTTTCTTTTTTTTTTTGAGATTACAAATTTCTTTTTTTTCTTTTTTTTTTATTAAAGCTTTTTATTTGCATATCATATGTATGGGTAATCCTTCAATGTTAACCCTTACAAAATTTTTTGTTACAAATTTTTCCCCCCTAGTCCCCTCCACTCCCCTAGATGGCAGGAAGTCCACTACATGTTAATTATGTTAAAATACTTGACAAATCGAATATATGTATACATATTTCCACACTTATCTTGGCTGTGCAAGAACAATCCTATCTACAAGAAAGAAAAATCAGATAAAGGAAACACAACGTAAGCAAACATCAATAGAGAGCACGAAAATGATATGTTGTGGTCCACATTTCACATCCCTCTCTCTGGGTGTATATGGCCTTCTTCACTGAACAACTGGAACTGGTTTGAAACATTTCATTGTTGAAGAGAACCATGTCCATCAGAATTGATCGTCATATAGTACTGTTGTTGCCGTGTATAATGATCTCCTGGTGCTGCTCATTTCACTCAGCATCAGTTCATGCAAGTCTCTCCAGGCCTCCCTGAAATCGTCCTGCTGGTCGGTTCTTACAGAACAATAATATTCCATAACATTCATATACCATAGTTTATTCAGCCACTCTCCAACTGATGGGCATCCCTTCAGTTTCCAGTTTCTAGCCACTACAAAAAGAGCTGCCACAAACATTCTTGCACATGTGGGTCCCTTTCCCTCCTCTAAGATCTCTTTGGGATATAGGCCCAATAGAAACACTGCTGGATCAAAGGGTATGCACAGTCTGATAACTTTTTGAGCATAGCTCCAAATTGCTCTCCAGAATGGTTGGATCCGTTCACAGTTCCACCAACAATGTATCAGTGTCCCAGTTTTCCCATATCCCCTCCAACATTCATTATTATCTTTTCCTGTCATCTTAGCCAATCTGACAGGTGTGTAGTGGTACCTCAGAGTTGTCGTAATTTGCATTTCTCTAAAGAATGGTGATATAGAGCGCCTTTTCATAGTAGAAATGATTTTAGTTTCTTCATCTGAAAATTGTTTCTATCCTCTGACCATTTATCAATTGGAGAATATAAATGCTTACTTTGTGCTAGGTCCTATGGTGGGTGCAAGCCCAAAAGGCTGATTAGTGTGAGCCTTGAAGGGCAGGTAAGTTCTGAATGGATTCCTTGTCCTGCTTGTGTCCTCCAGCTGGGGGAGGGGAGGGCCATCCAAGGGGTTCATCATAATACCCTTAGCAGCAGAGTCGACTGCTCATCAAAACCCTTCGGCCTCCCAAGCTGAAAAACATTGGAGAGGAGGCAGTGAGCAAAGCCCTCCCATGTCCACAGCACTTTGCTATCAACTTTCTCCCTTGGTCCTCCTCATTGTTCCAGTGAAGTGGCCCGGGCCACTTCTAACTCCGTTTTAAGGTAAGAAAAATCAGAATCCAAACTTCTAAAAATTCTGGAGTCAGGAATCAAACCTCAAGAGTCATGGGTACAGAGGAGATCCAAACTGAACACTGAGCTGGCTGTGTGGTCCTAAGTCACTTGCCTTCAGGGCTTTGGTTCTCTCATTTGTAAATGGGGCACCTGCCCTCCTTAATACCTCCTGGGGCACATGAAACTGCTTTGCCAACCTCCCCACGCTGTGTAAAACCGCGTTCTGAGTCTCCGTGCCCATTCCCCGGAGACATTCTTCTCAGAAATTCGCCGCTTGTTGCCTCCCGCGTGCATCTCCTTGTGCTCCGGCCTCTTGGGTCCAACTTTTTGCTCTCAAGCTTCTTCCTTCTTTAGAGTGCCTGGAACATTAGAAGGACCTCTGTTTTGTCGGTGATTATAAACATGAATCAGAGGAGCTAGGAGGGGCCTTGCAATGGCCCCCAGTCTCTCATCTCATAGGTGAGGAAGCCGGGTTCCCAAGAGAGCGAGTGACCCGGTCAGTTGGGAATATGGCAATGGCCGGCTGTCTTCCTTTTCTTGGGAGAATTGGAACTTGAGTTGGTCTAAAGCATTTTGTGATCTCCTGAGTTCTCGGAGTTGTTGGTGCTGGAGCCTTAAGGCTTGTCTGCCAGATCACCTATTTTCTGGGGAGGTGAGGAGGAGAGGCTGGACTCCTCCAATCCAATAAGATGTCAACACCTCAAAAACCCAGAAGGCTTTCCATTTGTCTGTCCCCCAGGGCCCAGCACTTCCTGCTTGTGGAGTTAGTCATTACCTCCCACTGGGTTCAAGTTTAGGTGGACTGATCAGCACAAGATGAGCAAGCAGGGGTGACTTCAGGCACTTTGGAGGAGCCAGACCAAGGCCTTAGGGCCAAGAGGAAAATGGCTCCTCTTGATCTCTATATCCGTAATGGAGGGGATGCATCAGTTACATTGCAATGGGTCCCACCATTATTATTCCCTCTTTGGGACCAGGTGTGTTCTTCCAAAGGGGAAAGAACCTGCAGTATGTCTCTTGGCTCGGGCTAACCCCCCAGATTTCTATTTTGGGGTGCACTGGAAGTCATCCAAACCAAAATGTCCCCATTTCACAGGTTTCTGGTAAAAATCTCACACAGTTTTTCAGAACCAGACTGCAATGAAAACTTACCTTTAGTAGGATTTTCAGGTTTTTCCTCAAATTTCCTCCCACTTTCCTCCCAGCCCAGTGATTGGGCTGATCTGGCTGACAAGTCATAGGGTCAAGGGAGTCAGGGCAGGTGACACATCTGCCCACAGGAAACCAGGGAATGGGGAGCCTGGCTAGCCCTTCCTGACCCCAGTGTCCTCTGGTGCCCAGAGCGCGACTTCTGACCTTGCAGCAGTGTCCTGCTGGCCCATGGCCTATTTTTAGTTGCCACCAGCCAGACCTTCTGCGAAATGCTTTGGCCTCCCGGAGAGAGCAGTGCCTTCTGGCCTCCTCCAGCCGAGAGCTTGGGGAAAAGAGGCTGTGAGAGGATGCTGGAGGCCAGCTGGACCGCCGCCCTCAGAACCCAAGGGACACTCCTGGGAAGAAGGGATCCTGGTCCATCCTCCCAGCCTGAGCATCCCCCCTGCCCACCTCCCCAGAATCCTCACGCTTCACTTGCTTGTGGCTTCATGGCCTACTCTGTCAGTGCAGAGAAATTCAGGAACTAGTGGTGTGTGTGAGTGGGTGTGTATCTGAATGGTTGTGTGAGTGAGTGCATGTGGGTGGGGGGGTCTTTAGGGAAGAGGCAGCAGAGATCTAGGCTTGCCCCCCTCCATACCCTCTCCATCCAGGGCCAGAGGCTGGTGGGAAGCTTTCCCTGAAATACTCCAATGTGACCCAAGGGAGGGGGCCCAACCCCCAGAGGATCCAGCAGGGCTCCCCAGAGATCATCCTGCATAAGCTTTGGCAGAAAGAAGTAAGTCTCAGCAGAGATGGGATGCCCGTGGGGAACCAGGAGTAACTGCCCATGGAGCCCCAAGGGCAGGTGCCCTTTTGGTTGCCCCTGGTCCAGCTTTCAGCCCATCTTGGAGGTGTGAGAAGGGCCCCCGCATTGTGTATTAAGGGGAAGGAGCCCATCTCCACCTAGTCTGGGGCAGCTCAAGGGGCTGGGTGTGGCTGAGGCTTCCCTCCCCCCTCCCCAGCTGCTCTGAAGGGGCAGCCCTGGGAGCCGGGCCGTCTCCCCCGGGCAGGAGCCCGTGCTGGCTCCCAGCTCTAGGCGGCATCTCCTGCCTGCTCTTGGGGGGGCCTTTTCACTTCCTCCCCCTTTTCCCTGACCGACTCAGAGAGCGCTCACTGCTCTCAGCAGGGTGGGGGTCCCCAGTGGCTCTCTCAGCAGAAGCCCCTAATCTGGGCTGACTCATAGGGAAGCCCTCGCCCTCGGGAGCTTTGAGGTCCCCTTCCCCTTCTTCTTGGGGGCCTCTGGACTGGTGCGGATGGGGGTCTGCATTGGCAGAGGCCACAGAGGATGGCGGGAAGGGGGGAGGGGCTCCGCTTGCAGCGAAGCCAGGCCGAAGGCAGCTCACACAGACACATGGTAACCGTCATGCAGCTTTGTCTTTAATGGCTCCGAGTCCCACCCGTGAGGGTGGCAGAGAACCAGTTCGGGGGCTCTGGGGGCGGGCCCCTCACCCTTCTCGACAGCTGACTGCCCGGCGGGCCCCAGGAGCTCCTGGGGCATCTTCGTGAAGGCCATTGACTCTGACAGGCAAAGACCGGAAGTGTGAATAACACAGAAATCGAGTGGGGGGTGAGCGGGTGGAGAAGCGGGTGTGGGGCCGGCCCAGAGGCCAGGCCTACCGCGGAGGGCCCCCTCCTCCCAAGCGAGACGGAGGGGAGGGGGCGGGCAGACCTGCCTGGTGGGGACTGGCTTCAGTCACGGCAGAGAGCTCTGAAGCTGGGGCTGGCTGCTCAGGCCGGAGAGGATGCTGGTGAAGGCCCCCACGGAGCCAGGCTGGGCACGCGGCCCTCTGGGACGGAGAACAGCCCAGGCCTGGGGAGGTCCACTGCGCTGAGCCAGTTCTGCGTGGAGGGAACGCTGCCCCTGGGGGGCGGGGGCTTCTCCTAAGGGGACTTCTTCTCCTCTTCCTTCCCTTCCTCCTTCAGCGACTCAGCCACCAGTTTCATGTGCTGCAGAGAGAACAGAGAGAAGCCCTGAGGACCTGCAGGGAGAAGCCCCCGCCCCCCCATCCCTGTGACAGTGGCACGGGGCTGCGGACCCCGCAGGGGCGCTCGGGAAGGTGCTCTGTGTGAAAGACTCCCCCCCATTATGGTCCAGAGGAGCCCCGGCCCTGGGCCTGGCCCCGGCGCGGATCCCAGCGATCCCAAAGCTCTCACTTCTTCGGGGAGACAACCTCGGACCGGGTGCTTGTGCGCGTGTCTGTGTATGGGAATGCCTGTGTCTGGGCGGGTGAGTGTGAGATCTCCTTTGCCTTCTCCCACCACGGGCGGCTTCTCTCAGCCTTGTCCCAGGTCTCCATGGACCCCTGGGCTCCCACCCCCCTCACAGACCGGCCTGAGCCGAGGGGAGCCATGACCCCAGAGAATCAGGGGCCATGAGGCCAGGCCAAAGCCTTAGAGAGAAGGTGATCCCAGGCAGAGTGACTTGTTCAAAGTCCCCTGGGAAGTGACCCAGACAAGCCGTGCACCCCGGCAGCCCCCAAGTCAAGTCCCTCTTCCACCTCCCGTCCTGGACCCCTCCCTTTCTGAATCCCACTGCTTGGAATGGCCAGATTCCCCCCTCCCTTCCTCCCCTCCCCCATTCCATCAGCTCTTAACTCACAAACACTGACCAACACACAAGTGCTGAGGGGCAAGATCTGGGACTCGGGAGGGCCTTTACCGGCCACAGAAAGCCGTGTTAGGAAGAACTCCCCCGGGCTTACCAAGGATATGTTGCTAAATGCATTTCCACACACGTGGTTTCCTTTTCAGGCCTGTGCATTTTGTGTGTTACAAACACGATTCCCAGAAGTAGCCGGTGACTGTCACCAGACGGGCCCAAGGTGGAGAAGACACTGATGGGGAAACCATCTGGATGGGCTCCAAGCTTGTGGAACAAAGGAGGCCCAGGCGGGAGCCCCTCAGGAGCCGCAGCCGCTCTTGTCTCCCCTGGCTCCTCCCACCACCCACTCTTCCTCGAGGACCCTTCCTGGCAGCTCGGCCCCTGACTGGCCACGCCAAGCAGAGGTTCTCTGCGTCCCCAAGTTCCCACTCACAAGCGAGCCTCGGCCACTTTGCTGTCTGCCCACGTTCCCCCTCTCTCCGAGCCCCGGGGAGCAGCTCTCATCTGCTCTGGCTCTCAGCTGAGCTCCACCGTCCCTTTGGTCCTGAAGGCCTGTTTCCACCTGGGTCAGGTTTCCTGTCCCTGCCCAGCTTGCCAAAGGATGGAGGGGGGGGGCGAAAGGGACGCTCTTCCTGAAAAGAACCTTTCTGGGCCGAGGAGGGGAGTTCTGAGCCGGGGAAGCTCCCCCTTCTGCTCCTGGTCTCCCAAGCCTGACCATGGTGAGAGCCCAGGAGCCGGCCGGACGCAGGAGCTGGCCAGCGGGCCTGGGGCTCCGCCTCCACGCTGAGAGACCTCTAGTAGTGGAAGCCATCTGTGAGATGGTTCGATTCCTCCCCTGCAGCAGGTCACCTCCTGAGAAGTTGCCCTTTGCATCTCTAACTCTGCCATTACAAGCCCTTCCCATCATCCCCAAGCCAGCCGGCTCTGATTACTGCTGACGTCACAGTCTTCCAGGTGAATTAGGAGCTCCACATGTCCCAGATAACGAGGGTGACCTCTCAGCTAGGGAGGCTGGCAACGGGGCGTGGCTTCCTGGACTTCGGGGGCCTGCATGATGGCTCCAGATCTGCCAGTCCCCCCTTTGCCTTCCGCAGCGTGGGCTCCCCCCATCTGGAAGCAGCCCGCTCCCCACCGCAGCGGGGAGATGAGGCCGAAGGCTCAGCGGCAGCGAGAGCGCGTGCTCATCTGCCCCCAAAAGGCCAAGAAACCCGAGAGCCGGCCCGACCTCAGTTTCCTAGTCTCTGAAATGGGATCTGTGCGCTTCTGCGTTTCTCACCGCGCTAAAATTTGTTCTCAATATTATTTGATTTTTCCCCATTGCCACAAATCTGGTAGGGACTGAACTCCCAAGGTCAGAGCTGGCACAGTCCCTGGCACACAGCCCATCAACCGGCAAGAGCACTTACTGAGCATCTCTGTGCCATCTGTGTGCCTCGGGTGCTGCCGGGCACACAGGGCAAAGCAGCAGCAATCTCTGCCCTTGAGGACTAGAGGGGGAGGGAGCGGGTCCACACAGAAGTCAACACAGGATGCCTGGGAAATCATTAAGCATCGGCGCGTACAAGGGAGCCAGGAGGAAGGGCTCCTGGTGAAGGCCTCCTGGATGACTAATGGGGGGGGGGCGCAGCTGCGCCTGGTGTGGCGGGGCTGGCAACCAGCAACTTCCTGGGCAAGGCCCAGTGACCCAACGGCTTCTGGCTCCGGGAGAGAAGAGGAAGATCATTCGGGAGCTGTTGTTGGAGGGAGTCGAGGCAACCAGGCAGGATGGGAGGTGACATCACAAGGCAGCGCCCAGGGGCTCCCAGAGGTGGGCACCCAGGCAGGAGAGGGCTTGGGCTAAGCAGACCTCAGGCCCATTAAAGCAGGTGACATGGCGCTGCCATCAACCTGACACAGAGTTGCTCCCTCTGGACCGTCCCATCTGTCCCAATGACTGTTGCGGTCACCCAGGGCCACGCACGTGCGGGCCTCGCGTCCCAGCAGGGCTTCCTGCCAGAGCTGGGCCAAAGCCCGTGTCCCTGGGATGACGTCTTGCCCTTTGTCCTTCCCTGAGGTCCTCTGGCTAATTTCCTGTAGGGCAGCAGGGAACAGATGCGGAGCCTGATGGCCCAGGGCTTCCCTGCCCCTCTGCCCACTTCTTATAGCCCCATCTGTGTCCGCAGGCCCAGCCTTTGGACAGAGGACACTCCAAGCCTTTGCCAGCCCCTCCCCAAGGCTTGCTGGAAGGACTCCCTGTGAGTCTCTGAGCACAGGGGCCGATGAAGTGCCCGAGTGGACAAGTTGAGGGATCCGGGACGTTTCTTGGCGTCCCCGAAGGGCTGGAACAAAGGGCCTCTCTCTTCTGGCCGGCCACATGGGGGACTTGAAGAGGATGACCAACGCGGCTTTTGGCGGCGGGGGGAGGGGGGACCCAGAGGAGACAAAGGGGAAAGGCAGGGGCCTCTGAAAGTGGGACTGGCCAAGGATTTTTTTCTTAACCAAAACTGGTGAAAGACCCACATTGTGTGAACTAGCCCATCAATATGCTCCTGCCTGGAAAGTCACGGCTTCAGAGGAGCTGGCAATCTGTGATTTCACAGACAGAACGGAGGATTCCCAGACAAAAAGAACCCGAAATTGCCAGGGCCAGCTGCCGCCCAGAAAGAATACGGGCCATTGTTCAGCTGCTCCATAAGGGAGAGGGGGAAACACTGCAAAATGGCAGAGAAGTCAAACTAAGGCAGCAGAGGAAAGATGCTGAGTTCACGTGATCCCTCATCGGTGGAGTCGAGGTCAGGGTCACAATCATGAAGGGACTGCGGCGCCTCCTTTTCTGAGCCTGGAGAAGACAAGCTTCTCCAGAGCCAGGATTTTGCCACTTTGTGTCCCCAAAGCTTAGGGCCTGCTTTGTACAGGGCAGGGGCTTGAACGAAGCAATGGCAGTGTTAAAAACATTTCCATTTCATTTTATTTTCAGGTCTTTATTCGCTTCCTCTCCCTCCCCTCTTCCCTAAAGGAAAAAGCAAGACAAACAAAAGCCATTCCCAACAGAGGCAGCTAAAACAAATCCCACAGGGTGCATCCCCCAAAATGTCTCAGCCGCCCTTGGGGGCCCATCAGCAGCGCCCGCTCTCTGTGTTAGGAGTCCTGTGAAGCTGTGGTCAACCATTATGGGGATCTCAGGGCCCAAGGCTTTCCAAATGGTGTCTCCATAATGCTGCTACTGCCTGTTATCCTTCTGGTTTTAGTCACTTTGCAACTTTTCAGGTTCTCTGAAACTGTCCCCAACAATATTCCATCATATTCATATACTGTGACTTGTTCAGCCATTCTCTAAAAAAGAGCCCCCCACTCACCCCTTACCCCTCCACCCTGCCCCGGACAATCTTTGCCTTGCACACACACACACACACACACATGTTAGTTAAGGCCAGATAGGTAGATTTGGGGAGCATCAGCACAGAGATAATGATGACTGAACCCACAAAGCTGTCAGGACACAGGATAGAGCTTGGGGCTCACCTCTGGTTAGTGGGGATGGCTTGGAAGAAGATTCAGCAAAGAACCCAGAGAGGAGGGGGTCACAGAGGTGTAAGGAAGCCCACAGAGAGTAGAAGAGTAGTGAGAAGGGAAGGGGTCAGAGGCTCCAAGGCTCGAGAAAAGGTCGGAAGAGATTTGGCAGCAGAATGACGATGGGGAGCTGAGGTGCTGGAGCACCCCCAAAGATGGGCGCCTCAGGGAAGTGAGCCACAAAAGGGGAGAGAGATGGTAGGATGGACAGAAGGCAAGGAGAGACACAACATGAGCCAGAGACTGCCCAAGGTAAGCCCTTGGGGACGATGGATACAAGGAATTGCTGGTCCCTGGAGACAGGGGAAGTGGGACCAAGGCAAAAGGAGGATCTTCAGGCAAAGGGCCTCTGTCTGAGAAAATGTGAGGAGGGGGCAGGAAAGCTGGAAGAACCACAGCGGGGAGGGGGATGGTGATTAGGGAGATGTAGAAGGACTTGTAGCCGGGAGGGCCCAGTGGGGCCTGAGAGAGGTCACCTGAGGCCCCCTTTCTGTAACTCATTTAACTTTTCTTTAAGAAGTTAGATGTACACCAACAAAATGCAACAGCAAGAGATACAAAGAGAAATTCCATTCAAAATCACTATCGATAGTATAAAATATTTGGGAATATATCTGCCAAGGGAAAGTCAGCATCTATATGAGCAAAACTACAAAACACTCTTCACACAAATAAAGTCAGAACTAAACAATTGGAAAAACATCAAGTGCTCTTGGATAGGTCGAGCGAATATAATAAAGATGGCAATACTACCTAAACTAATCTATCTATTTAGCGCTATACCAATCAAACTCCCAAGAGATTATTTAACGGACCTAGAAAAAATAACAACAAAATTCATCTGGAAAAACAAAAGGTCAAGAATTTCAAGGGAATTAATGAAAAAAATGCAAATGAGGGTGGCCTAGCTGCACCAGATCTAAAACTATATTATAAAGCAGTGGTCACCAAAACCATTTGGTACTGGCTAAGAAATAGAGTAGTGGATCAGTGGAATAGGTTAGGTTCACAGGACAAAATACTCAATGACAATAGTAATCTAGTGTTTGATAAACCCAAAGACCCCAGTTTTTGGGATAAAAACTCATTATTTGACAAAAACTGCTGGGATAATTGGAAACTAGTATGGAAGAAATTAGGCACTGACCCACACCTAACACCATATACTAAGATAAGGTCAAAATGGATTCATGATCTAGGCATAAAGAATGATATTATAAACAAATTAGAACAATGTAGGATGGTTTACCTCTCAGACCTGTGGAAGGGGAAGGAATTTGTGACCAAAGAAGAACTAGAGGTCATCATTAATCACAAAATAGATAAGTTTGACTATATCAAGTTAAAAAGTTTTTGTACAAACAAAATGAATGCAGACAAGATTAGAAGGGTAGCAGTAAACTGGGAAAATATTTTTACATCCAAAGGTTCTGATAAAGGCCTCATTTCTAAAATGTATAGAGAATTGACTCAAATATATAAGAATTCAAGCCATTCTCCAATGGATAAATGGTCAAAAGATATGAACAGACAATTTTCAGACGAAGAAATTGAAACTATTTCTGGTCACATGAAAAGGTGCTCCAAATCACTATTGATCAGAGAAATGCAAATTAAGACAACTCTGAGATACCACTACACACCTGTCAGATTGGCTAAAATGACAGGAAAAGATAACGATGAATGTTGGAGGGGATGTGGGAAGACTGGGACACTGATGCATTGTTGGTGGAGCTGTGAACGGATCCAACCATTCTGGAGAGCAATTTGGAGCTATGCTCAAAAAGTTATCAAACTGTGCATACCCTTTGACCCAGCAGTGTTTCTACTAGGCCTATATCCCAAAGAGATTTTAAAGGAGGGAAAGGGCCCCACATGTGCAAGAATGTTTGTGGCAGCCCTTTTTGTAGTGGCAAGAAACTGGAAATTGAAAGGATGCCCTTCAATTGGAGAATGGCTGAATAAATTATGGTCTATGAATGTTATGGAATATTATTGTTCTGTAAGAAACGACCAACAGGAGGATTTCAGAGAGGCCTGGAGAGACTTGCATGATCTTATACTGAGTGAAATCAGCAGAACCAGGAGAACATTATACACAGCAACAAGACTATACGATGATCAATTCTGATGGACATGGTTCTCTTCAACAATGATGTGATTCAAACCAGTTCCTATTGTTCAGCGATGAAGATAGTCATATACATCCAGAGAGAGGCCTGAGGGAACTGAATGTGAACCACAACACAGCATTTTAACGCTTTCTGTGAATATTTCCATGCATTTTGTTTTCCTTCTTAGGTTGTTTTTTCTTCTTCTCTTTCTAGATCTGATATTTCTTGTGCAGTAAGATAACTGTATAGATATGTATACATGTATTGGATTTGTCATATAATTTATCCTATTTAGCATGTATTGGATTACCTGTCATCTGGGGGTGAGGGGTGGGGGGAAGGAGGGGAAAAGCTTGGGAAAAAAAAGTTTTTGCAAAGGTCAATGTAGAAAAATCACTCATATGTTTTGTAAATAAAAAGCTTTATAAAAAAAAGGAAATATACTAACATGCTCCCACCTTATCTGCACTCTTGCTTGACCAGAATTAGACATATATGCAAATATACATCTTGACTGAACAATTTTTATAAAAAGTATTAAGAATTGTCTTGACACCTGCACCTTGTTAATTCAGGTTCAGTGTTAAGACAAAATGAGGTACTCACAGGTCATTGAAAGGTTAATAAAACATTTTATTATCTCTCAAAAAAAAAGAAGTTAGATGTAGGGGCAGCTCGGTGGCACAGTGGATAGAGCACCAGCCCTGAAGTCAGGAGGAACTGAGTTCAAATCTGGTCTCAGACACTTAACATTCCTTAGCTGCGTGACTCTGGGCAAGTCACTTAACCCCAATTGTTTCAGCAAAAAGAAAAAAAAAAGAAGTTAGATGTGATACAATTTGGCACCTGTTGTATAATACCCATAGGAATTAATTTTCAGCAAAATGCAGTTTCCCTGTTTACCCCTTTTAACTAGGTCTACTTTTGTTGCTTTGTCTGCAACCACAAAGATATCCCTGGCTTTTTTACTTCCATGGAAGAAGAAAGGACCCTGCTCCAGCACCTTATTTTTAACTCTGTATCTTTCTGTTTCAAGTGTGTTTCTTATCAACAACAACCTTGGGTTATGGTTTCTAATTCACTCTGCTATCTGCTTCCAGTTTTATGGAAGAGTTCATCCCCTTCACATTTACAATTATGATTGTTAATTGAGTAGTTCCCTCCATCTTATTTTCTTTATACTTTCTTACAAAAAGAACCTTCTCTTTGTTTCTTGCCCCTTAATCAAGAGTTTGTTTTGCTTCTGCTTAATCCCTCCCATAATCTACCTTCCTTCTTACTGACCTCCTCTCTTTTAATTCCTTTTCTTCCTGTTTCCTTTGGGTGAGATCTATTTCTGTACCTAACTGTGTGTGTGTATATGTATATGTGTGTGTGTGTGTGTGTGTGTGTGTGTGTGTGTGTGTGTGTGTGTGTGTGTGTATTCTTTGGCCAGTCCAAGTGGGAGTGAAATTCTGCTCTGGACTATACATACAGAATTGTACTTGCAAATCTCAATTATGAGATAATTGTCTGCTTCCTCCCTTTACCTTCTCTCCTCTCAGTATATTCCTCTTCCTCTCCCTTCTTCTTTTAAAATCATTAAAACATAACAGAACCAGTTCCAGGCCTTCTGTCTAACTGATTCTCTGCATCTCTTGTTCTTTTCCATCTTGAAATTCCTCTAAATCATTACAGATCAATTTTTTTTCCCTGCTAGATAAACTATGCCAGTAAATATGGAAAACTCCGCAGTGGCCACTAGACTGGAGAAGATCAGTGTATGTTCCAATCTTTAAAAAGGGCAACATTCAAATGACCAACTAATTGCATTCATTTCCCCCATCAAGAAGGGTATGCTTAAGATTTTGCAAAGAGGCTTCAGAAACACGTGAACAGAGAATTCCCAGAAGAGCAGGCTGGTTTTCAAAAAGGCAGAAGAACTGGAGACCAAATTGCCAACATTTGCTGGATTAGAGAGAAGACAAGAGAGTTTCAAAAAATGTTTACTCCTGCTTCATTGACTGCATTAAAGTCTTTAACTGTATGGGCCACAATAAAATCTGTCAAGTCCTCCAAGAGATGAGAGTACCAGGTCGTCCTACTTGTCTCCTGAGAAATCTGTACATGGGCTGAGAAGCAACAAATAGAACCAAACATGGAACAACTGATTGCTTTAAGACTGAGAAAGGAGTAGGACAAAGCTGAATACTGTCACCTTATTTACTTAACATTTCTGATGTATATTATGTGAAATGCCAGGCTGGGCAAATCAAAAGATGGAATCTCACTTATACATACAATACCACTCTGATGGCAGGAAATGAAGAATTAAGAAGCTCTTGATGAGGGTGAAAGAGGAGTGTAAGATCTGGCTCGAAGCTTAACACCCAAAAAACTAAGATCTTGGCAACTGGTCCTATCACTCCCTAGCAAATGGAGGAAGAAGAAATGGAATTTTATATTCTTGGGCTCAAAGATCATTGCAGATGGCCACCAACTCCATGAAATTAAAGACACTCCTTGGAAGGAAAGCTATGGCAAATCTGGACAGCATACTAAAAAGCAGAGAATTTGCCAACAAAGATCTGTATAGTCAAAACTATGTTTTTTTTCAATACTAACATATGGCTATAAGGAAAGCTGAGGGCTGCAGAATTGACACTTTCAGTCTGTGGTGCTGGAGGAGATTTTCCAGTCTCTTTGGGCAGCAAGGAAATAAAATCAATCAACACTTAAAGAAATTAATTCAGACTACTCAGTGAAAGGACAAATATTGAAGCTGAAGCTAAAATACTTGGACCACACAATGAGAAGACGGAATTCATTGAAAAAGACCCTGATTTTTGGCAAGTTGGAAGCAAAAGAGGAGGATGGCAGAGGATGAAATGGGTAGATAGTGTTCATAGAAACAATGAATGTGAGCTTGGACGGACTTTGGGAGATAATGGAGGATGGAAGGGCCTGACATGCTATGATGCACGGGGTTAGAAAAAGTTAAACATGACGGAACAACAAGTAATTCAGCTTGGTGGCATAATGGATAATGTCAGGGAGATATACCTCCCTGGTCCCCAGTATCTGCAGACCTCTCTGTCTCCCTATGTTGACCTGGTTTGGAAAAATATCTACTATATTATCAAAATGCTTGTTTTATTCTAAAAACTAAAAAAAAATAGACATTTTATTTATTTTTTTTAATTGGAATTTTTTCACTATTGATCAGAGAAATGCAAATTAAGACAACTCTGAGGTACCACTACACACCTGTCAGATTGGCTAAGATGTCAGGAAATGATAATGACGAATGTTGGAGGGGATGTGGGAAAACTGGGACACTGATACATTGTTGGTGGAACTGTGAACGGATCCAACCATTCTGGAGAGCGATTTGGAGCTATGCTCAAAAAGTTGTCAAACTGTGCATACCCTTTGACCCAGCAGTGTTTCTACTGGGCCTATATCCCAAAGAGATCTTAGAGGAGAGAAAGGGCCCCACATGTGCAAGAATGTTTGTGGCAGCCCTTTTTGTAGTGGCTAGAAACTGGAAACTGAAGGGATGCCCATCAATTGGAGAATGGCTGAATAAATGATGGTATATGAATGTTATGGAATATTATTGTTCTGTAAGAAATGACCAGCAGGACGATTTCAGAGAGGCCTGGAGAGACCTAAATGAACTGATGCCAAGTGAAACTAGCAGAACCAGGAGATCATTGTACATGGCAACAAAGACTATATGACGATCAATTCTGATGGACATGGTTCTCTTCAACAATGAGATGATTCAGACCAGTTCCAGTTGTTCAGTGATGAAGAAAGCCATCTACACCCAGGGAGAGGCCTGTGGAATCTCAGGGTGGACCACACCATAGCATTTTCATACTCTCTATTGATGTTTGCTTGCATTATGTTTTCCTTCTCAGGTTTTTTTTCCTGTACAGCAAGGTAACTGTATAAATATAGATACATATATTCGATCTGTCAAATATTTTTTAACATAATTAACATGTGTTAGACTTCCTGCCATCTAGGGGAGGGGATGAGGAGGTAGGGGGAAAAATTTGTAACAGAAAGCTTTGCAAGGGTCAGTGCTGAAAAATTACTTATGCATATGTTTTGCAAATAAAAAGCTTTAATAATAAAAAAAATTGGGATTTTTTTTCCCCCTTAGATTTCCTGATCAGGATTTGGTCTGGTACATTTTTCGAGACCTTTGTGGAGGAGGGACAGTGGGGGAGCTGGGCTGTATTTCTTTCTGTTATTCTAGCATTTTGGGGCTGAATTCATCAGTTCTTTTTAATAACAAACACACTCTCTTTCATAAGTCAATATCTGCTTGGGAGGTTTCAGTATCCTCAGCTAGAATACTTTATATAATACTGATTCTTGATGGCCTCTGCAGTTCTAGGGAGCAGCTAGATGATACCTGATCCATATTGGGGGTGTCTACATTTTTCTTGAAGATCCTCTGGAAGTTGGGGTCTTTGAAACAATCACTTATGACCCGATAATTATTTGTGGATCTTGAGTGTCATGGGAAAATCAAGGAAAAATTCTTGCTTTAAATATTGATCTTAACGACTAACCACATCCTCCTCCTTTCCTCAAAAGTTCTTGATTTCTTTTGCTTTCTTCTTTCGTTATTTATTTTTTATTTAGGCCACCAGGAAAGAGAAGGTACCCATAGCTCTTAAGTGTATCCATATCTTTCTATTTAAATACCTTACATTTGGTAAATATTGGCAGAAGGTGTGCCAGGTCAAGTAAACCTGATTTGAGGCAAATGGTCACTG
Source organism: Myrmecobius fasciatus (assembly GCA_023553655.1). NCBI lineage: Eukaryota > Metazoa > Chordata > Mammalia > Dasyuromorphia > Myrmecobiidae > Myrmecobius > Myrmecobius fasciatus. The sequence goes on along the minus strand of JAJPUD010004219.1, from coordinate 175,142 downwards.
AGGATGAGCAAATGGCATAATGTATCCTAATGGGAAGATGATTAGAATGAAAACTGAATGTACAGCCAGGGCTTTCTTTCCAACTTTGAGCTGAAAAGCCCCAGAAAGACAACTTAAGAAAAAGTGACCTAAGTGCCTGGCTGGTGAGGCAGTCATGCCCTCATGGCTTCCGAGCTGGAGGAGACCTTGGAGGTCAGCCAGCTTTACCTCTCCATTTTACAGGGGAACATGGGGCCCAGGGAGGTGAAGTCCAAGGTTACAAGGCGGTTTGGGGCAGGGCTGGCATCTGACCTCCCCACTCCATGGCCTGGAAATCCATCATTCCTTCCACAACAACACACAGCTTTCCACTAATTACAAAGGTCCAAGCATCAGCCAGAGCCCTTAGAGAGAAGTCATGGATATGGGGAGGGGCGTCGGGGGGGGGTTGTCCTCCTGCTGGATGGAACCATCAAACTTGCCCACAGCATCCACAACTTCCCCATTTGCTATCGCTGGTGGTTCCCCATCTGGATGGTGTGGTCTGGCTGATGGAGGACCTGGGTTTTCTTGGTGCTCGTTGTTAGGCCAAAACTAGCTCTGTTTTGTGCATCTCTGCTCTGGAGGCTGCACGGGTGCCCCATCATCTGCACACAAAAAGGGGTACCCCATCATCTGCACACAAAAGGGGTACATCATAATCTGCAGGGGCACCCCATCATTTGTA
>JAJPUD010004219.1:150562-174426 GCA_023553655.1 Myrmecobius fasciatus | reverse complement strand
CATAATCTGCAGGGGCACCCCATCATTTGTACGGGGTATGCCATCATCTGCACACAAAAGGGATACCCCATCATCTGCACAGAGTGCCCCATCATCTTTAGGAAGCACCCCATTATCTGCAGGGGTACCCCACCATCTACACGCACAAAAGGGGCACCCCATCATATGCACACTAAAAGGGGCACCTGGTCATCTACAGGGGATGCCCCATCTGTGAAACCAGGACAGTTTCCCAGCCAGGCCAGGAGACTGAATCGCTTCCATTGGAATCGTTTTGGGAAGAGTCTGAAGACCCCAGGCAGGATCAGGTCCCAGTCACTGAGGTCCTGTCTCTAACTAAACCTCCGGGCGCTCCAGCTCTCCCACAGAGGGCACAGTGCCGTCGGGCTGGCCACATTGTTCGAACGCCAAATGTATGCTTGCCAAAAAAATCATTGTATGGAGAACTCCCACAGGAAAAGTGCCCACCAGGCGATCAGAAAAAGCAACACAAGGACACTCTCAAGGTCCCTCTGAAGAACTTCAGAATCAATCGTAAGACATGGGAGACCCCAGCCCAGGACCGCCCGGCATGGCGTGCCCCCCTCAGAGAAGGGGCTGCACTCCAGGAGCACGGCAGGACTATGAGATGCGCAAAATGAGAGAATCCACCCAATGTTCTGATGGACTCTTTGGGTCCGAGCTCGTCCTGGTCTGATCGGCCACAGGCGGACACATTGTGACCCAACACTAACACTGTGATGCCATTTTGGTCCTCTGAGAACGAAGGACAACAACCGACCAATCAAGTGTAACCATCTCTTTGGTCTCAGTTTCCTCATCTGCAAAAGGAGAGATTAAGCCGGATGACCTCTAAGGTCCCTTCAAGCTCTATCTATCCTGTGAATCGCCTCCATCTTTCTTTCTTTTTATTTACTACTAACACTAATATTATTTATCACTAAATCTTTAGTTTCTTTTCTTTTAGGAGTCAAAAGTCACTCTAGGATTATGCAGCCCACTTCTAATTCTACAGCAATGGCTAATGGTACTTATAGCTCGACAGTTCTGAAAGGATCCTGACAACACGAGGGGCTTTTAAAGGAAATACTGAAATACTGATTTCCTTTCTATGCCAGGTAAATGAACGAGTAGAAGTTTTGTGGATTGTAGAACTGAAGCCAGATCAATCAGAGAAATAACAGCGCAAAGTATCGACGGCAAAGAACGTGAGCGCCCCGGCTGGATGGCTGGGCACTGTTTATCCTACACCCCTTCTTCCTCGAGGCCCCTTGTCCCACCACGACAGGGAGGTTAACGGGTAACCTGGGGGTGGGAGGGAGACTGGAAGTTTCCATGGTGTAAGTATGGGCAGAAGAAACGAGAGGTGCACAAAGCTGGAGAAGCCCCCCCCGTCCAGGGTTCATGCTTTGTATCCCACCCGTGGCCCAGCATTCCGAGGCTGTATTGATCTGATCAATCACGGTCGGACACCCGGACTGTAACTTGACTCTAACACAGGGAGGTCGCTTTGGTCCTCCTCGGCCAGGCTCCCCGAGGGGAGTGGCAAGGCCCCAGGAGGCAAAGAGCGTGCCCTCGGCCATCGCTGCACCTGTGAAAACTGGCTTCCGTGGCTGCCTCTGCAAGGAGTCTTCCTTTTGGCGTTTCAGAGCCAGTTTTCCGCGGGCAGATCTTAGAGACCCTCTGAAACGAAACGTCGCCGACAGTCTAAGACCACAAATTAATTTCAGTGGCGAGCGGTGAGTCTCTAGGAGCTGTTTACCATCATCCCACAGACACAAAATCAATCTTGATGCTCTCAGGCCAGGGAGCCGAGTCTATCTGATTAACTCCAGATGGCTCTGAAATTTAGGGCTCTAAAATCATCCCGTGGCTGTAATATCGGGAGGCCCACGATCCAGCCCCCCTGCTCTGCGAGGAGGAGGCCCGGATGCAAAGGGACAAGGGAGGAGGGCTTCCCGGCCATGGCCTTGGAGCAAGCAGGGGAGGGGGTCATCTAACTATAGTTAGAGTTCTTAGAAACAACCAACAGCCCTTCTATGAACTGGAAATGAGAAGAAACCAGAAGAGCAGAAAGAGGAGAAATAAGGAAACTCCTGAGACTGACTCCCCGGCCCCACAAGCCCCATGCCCCACGGCCGTTCACTCACTGACAACTTGAATGTGGAAGGTTCCTCCATGGGTCCTAGAGAGCCTGTGGTATCTGCATACCCGGCTTGGTGAGGAAGGACTCTCCTATCGTGATCGGCCTTGGACATCGAGATGCCGTCGCCCTTGGCCGGACCTCTAAGAGGGGAAGGGGCTGCCCCGCAGAGTGACCAGTCCTCCTGGGAGGGAGAGGGGAGTGATGGCATCACCTTCCTTCCCTGATGGAAATCAAATCAATCCACCAGAACCTGTGGGTCTGGCTGGGGCCTGGGGACACAAAGACCAAGGCAGAGGCCCCGCCTGCGGTCCCAGCTCCACCAGGTGAGTATGGGGACAGGGCCACCGGTCCTTCCCACTCTCTGCAAGCGTTCCCCTGGAATGGTCCTGCCTCCTCTCCCTAATCTGGTCATTAACCATCATCCTGCATCCACCCTCCCCTCCTTGGTTAGGCTTCTGGAGGAAGTTATCTCTACGAGCCCCTTCCTTTTCCTAATGGCTCTGTAATCTGGCTGAATCATTTGCCTTCCCCAAAGGGGCAGCGAGGTGGGTCAGTAGATAGAACACCGGGTCTGGCGTCAGGAAGTCTTGGCCTGAATTCAAATCCAGCCTCAGACACGGACTAGCTGTGTGACCCCGGGCAGGTCGCTTCCTCTGTCTGTCTCAGTTTCCTCATCTGTAAAATGGGTTGGAGAAGGAAAGAGCCAACCCATCCCCTCTCTTTGCCAGGAAATGTGAGTTGGACAGGACTGACAACAACTGGGCAAGCAGCCTTCTCCCAAGTTCCCCGTCATCTTCTCAGTGGCCAGGTTGGAGGGCGTTTTCTCAGTCCCGCTCCATCCTGAGCTCTCAGTGTCTCTCCCAGTCCAGTGGGGGCTCCTGGAGGGCAGGGGCTGTTCCCATCTTTCCTTGTACCCCCGGTGCCACGGCAGGTGCTCAATAAATGCTTCCGATAATTGGTAGGAACGAGCCGTCTCTGCGGCAGGCTTACTTCCCCTTTGTGCTTTCTCGGGCCATGCTTGGGGTTCCTGACACCATTTACAGACCCTCTAACTGACCCTTGTGGCTGCTTTCAGGTTTGCTGCTGAATAAAATCTGAAAAAAAAAACCCTAATCCTCCCCGGGGAAGGCTGTTCCTGGGGGGAGAAAAGGTGAGTCAGTCCCTGAACTCTTGATGGGAAACAGTCTACCGACACTGCCTGGCCTGGTTTTATGCTGTGGTTCACCCACCCGCTGGGGACACATCTGTGGCTGACCAAACTTCCCCCTCTTCCTCAGGCCCTTCCACAAGAGATGAAGCTGTCTTCGGGGGATGAGAGTAATGTTTCCCCACAAATGTGCACATACAGGGGGAGAGGGAGGTCTGTTCGGGTCCATCTCTTTTCCTCCAAGCCCATCTTTCCTACTTAACACTTTCTTTGAAAGCAGCAGACCCATGGCTACAGCGGGGAGCCAGCGACCATACGGATAAATAAAAGCACCTACTATGTGCACGGCTAGAAATGGGAACACCAAAGGGAAAAATAACACTGTGCCATTCTCAGGCTCTTGAGTAAAGGGAGGGGAGGAGAAAGCCTCACAAAACAAGTTCAAGTCCATCTCTCACTGAAGCCCAGAGCCAGGGGAGAGGTGACAAGTCTATTGTTCCTTCTAGGCCCACTCTTTCCACCTTGAGTTGGGCAGAAGTGGGCCTGGCCAGTTCTGACCAGAGCCACCCCTACGATGACCTCTCATCAATCCCCCACCGGAGTGGACGCTGTGTTCACGTAGGCTGTAGGCCTTCGCCCGCAGGCCCAGAGGCTGTCCCAGAAAGGAAAGGACAAGGCCCAAACAGCCGGGCCACGCTCTCCTTGCTTGTCCAGGAGGAGAGCTCCCTCTGGGACGGGCCCCAAGCCGTCTCCTTGGAAAAGGAGATATTTGAAGAGCTGGAGGGCAGTCCGGGCTCTGTGGGAACTCCCTCTGCAGCAGCCATCGAGCTCACGGGCAGTTAGTGTCTGCTAGGGGATACTGGGTCCAGGGCATCTAAGAAGGGGCTTGGGGGTGCGAGACCTGGCTGTGGGGCTGCACCTGGGGGGCAGAGGGCACCCCAATGTCCGGCTGGCTGAGGAAGCGTCTCCGTTTCTCGCTGAGCTGGTGGCTCAGTCACTTGATCTCTGCCTGCCTCGGTTTTCCCCACTGCAGATGAGGGATAATAACTAACTCCTCCCAGGCTGCCGAGAGAGTCAGAGAAGTGGAAGGGCCGGGGTCGGAAGAGCTGGACGTGAGCGAGGGAAGGCCTGAACGACAGAAAGCGCAGCGCGTTATCCCAGTGTTAGACAAGGAACCTGAGGCTAGAGCACGCTCTGAAAGGCGCAGATTTGGGGCCCTCTATCAGCACGACCCCTGCCCACCCTCGTGGCCCCCACTGAAAACCAGCCCTCTGCCAAGCCTTCTGAGTAGAGCCGGGCCCAACCGCTGCCCAGAGCAGGGTCCGGAACACAGTAGGTGCTTAATAAATGCTTACTGAATCTCCTCTGCACTTACTCCTTGGATTTCCCTGAGGAATTTCTGTACTTTCCTTGGCCTGGGTGAAGTGAAAGCCGTGTCATCTGTGACTGGAGCATCTGGAACCTGGCGGTCCCCGTGCAGGGGGTGCCGGCAAGAGCCTCCGGTGAGCAGATGTCTTCCTGTTTTACACCTCCCTCGATGGTGACATCTTTCAGGTCAATGGACAAAGCCCCTGCCAGGGCCGCATTTTTCAAGAGGCTTAGATAACTTTATTGATTGATTGATAACTTTAACATGAATAGAAAAGCCGCCTTGTTAGCAGGGAGCTTGGAAGGCCGTAGTGTTTCCCATTTAATCAGATTTTTTTCTGTGTTTGTTGGATGAGATGTAATGGCATTTCACAATTTCGACATTTCCCAGTCAGTGGAAAGAATTATAAAGTGGGAGCTGTCTCTAGCAAATCATCTGGGAGAAGATTCCTGTTTCTGATTTTTTTTTTCATCAACAATGCCTTTGAAGCATGAGAGCAATCAGCAATTGGCTTTTAGGCACCTTTTGGGTGAAAGTTCCACCCAGGAGCTTTTCCACCCTGTTGGAAACACTCTGAGATATCTTAAAAATTAATCTCAGAACAGTAAGATTAGAAGGAAAGCAGGAAACTGGGGAAAACTTTTTTCTCTTACATGAAATATCTGAGAAAGGCCTAATTTTTCTGTTACATAGAGAAATGAGTCAACTTGATAAGAATATGAGTCATTACTTAATTGATAAATGGTCAAGGGATACGAGCAGGCAATTTTCAGAAGAAGAATTAGAACCAATCTATAATCATGTAAAAAAAAATGCTCAAGTTGCCACTTATAAGAGAAATGCAAATTAAAAGAATTCTGAGGTACGACCTCCCACCTATGAGATTGGCTAACAGGGCAGAAAAGGAGAAGGGCAATTCTGGAGAACATGTGGAAAACAGGGACACTAATGCACTCTCGGTCAAGTTTGTGAACTGATCCAACCGTCCCGGAGAACAGTTTGGAACTATACCCAAAGGGCTGTATAACTGCATACCCTTTGACCCAACAATACCACTAAGTTCGTGTCCCAAAGAGATCAAAGGAAAAGGAAAAGGGCCTGCGTGTGCACAAACGTTTACAGCAGCTCTTTTTATGGCAGCAAAGAATTGGAAGTCGAGGGGATGCCCTCCATTGGGGAATGGTTGAACAAGCTGTGCTATCTGATGGGAATGAGATGCTGGAAGAAATGAGGAGCAGGATGGCTTTAGAAGAAGCCGAGAGGACTTATGTGAACTGATGCAAAGCCAAGTCAGCAGTACGAGAACATTGTCCATCGTACTAGTCAACTGTGAATGACTTAGCCATTCTCAGCTTTACAGTATTCCAAGATAATATTAAAGAGCTCATGAAAAACCTCCGACTGGAGCGGGAATGATTCTCTGTGGGTACCTCTTGTCCCAACTGCAGAAGGAAGCCCTGAGCTAAGTGTGAGAAGCCCGGCCATGAGGGGCAGCTTTGCCCAGCTCCCCATCGTTCCCTCCTCCAGAAGCCGGGGGCACGCTCCTCCCCACGTGCCAGAGGGCGGGCCGGTTCTTGCCCTCAGAGCCGAATCTTTATTCTGGATTGTGTGATTTTTTCATCAGTGCCTCTGAAAAGAAGCCACAAAAGTCCCTCCTACAATAAGCCGGTCCTGGGGCTAAGAACCGGACAGATTGCTGGAGAGGAAAAGCCCGCCCACTGTCCCCCTTTTACAGATGGGAGAACTGAGGCCCACGAGGCTGGGGGCTTTGGTCCTTGTTGGGATTAGACTAGAAGTGAGATCTTGGCTCTGTTCAGAACAACTCTCAGCAATCAGAGACAGAAGACCACCGGCACTGCTGCAGGCCACGGGGATGGCTGACTGCTCCGGCTGGGCTCAAGGGCCCGCCATCTCTGCTGCTAGTCCTCCCCCGCAGGAGGAGTCCTGGCCCAGCCACAGGAGGCCCCAACGGGCCAGAGCCGGCTGGTTCTTCCTTTTGGACAAGGCCCAGCCTGAGGAGGGAAGAGATCCCAGAGGGCTCCGGAGGCCAGGAAGCTCAGCCGGGCCTGGCAAAGTGAAGTTGGAACTTTCCTCACCGGCTGATAAGCACCTGATAAAGAGAAGGTTAAATTCCAAACCCACTTACACAGCTGGCCCACACCTGGGCCTGGCTGGGGCTTGGCCCTCTGGCTGCTGGGTGAGCCGGGTCTGGGCAAAGGTCACAGCGGCCAGGGCCTCCCGAGGAGGAAGTTTCTGGGCAAGGTTGGCGTGGGAGGGGTGTGAAAACCAGCCCTGGTCTAATGGGGGCATCAGATGGGCATCTGCTCAGGTCAGCCCCAGGCTGGGGGAGGGAGATGGCAGTGCCAGCCTGTGGGACACAGGGTAAGCCAGACTTACAAGATCACTGCAAAGGGCACTGACATGGGGGCAAGGACAGACTTCTCACCGGGCGGCCCAAGGAGCAGAGGCATGGAGGGGACAAGTCCCCGTACCCCCAGAACCGCCCCCCACCATCCACCCGGCAGGCATGGATTTGCAGCGTGGCTTCTTAAACTTCTTCCACTCGCAACCCCTTTTCCCCAAAGAAATTTTCACTCGACCCCAAGTATACAAATAGCTCCACGGATCCAACATTTACTTATAATCATCGCTTCGTGGTCCCCACATTCACTGCAAGACCCCATACAGGGTCTGACCCCAGAGTCTGATTTAGAGTAACCAGGGATTCTTTGTAAAAGGGCCCCCAGGAAGCTTCCAGAGAGTAGTTCTTCACCTGTTAGTGTGAACACCTGCAGAGATCAGCGGCACAGGGGTGGGGGCTGGGGTAATGAAACACCAAGTGGGGGGCAACAAGGGACAAGAGCTGACAGGTGGCAGGAGATGGGAAGAGTGTAGGAGAGGCAAAGGGAGCCCCACACTAACCACTCATTTTATGTAAAACCAACTTTCTATCCCAGAAAGGAAGAGAACATTTCTCCTTCCACACTGCAGACCTCAGGCTAGATTAACCATTGTCTGCTGTGGAAGATTGGACCTGTGATTTCCAAGAGACAGGAAACTCCCAGGGAGGAAATTCCCTTTACTAAGGCAGATCACCTCGTGCTGGGCCACGTGCAGGCCCTGCCCAGCTCAGAAGGCAGAGATAAATCTTCTGGACTCCAAGGTCACCTCTGTGGCCCCTCGGCCATGCCGTCTGGCCAGCCCTGGACATATCAAGGACGAAGCATGCTGTGGCTCCTTTTGGAAAATATCTTCTGCAATTTTCAGATGAAGAAATTAAAACCATCTCTAGTCATATGAAAAGTTGCTCCAAATCACTATTGATCAGAGAAATGCAAATTAAGACAACTCTGAGATACCCCTACACACCTGTCAAGAAAAGATAATGACGAATGTTGGAGGGGATGTGGGAAAACTGGGACACTGATGCATTGTTGGTATTCTGGAGAGCAATTTGGAGCTATGCTCAAAAAGTTATCAAACTGTGCATACCCTTTGACCCAGCTTATATCCCAAAGAAATCATAAAGGAAGGAAAGGGCCCCACATGTGCAAGAATGTTTGTGGCAGCCCTTTTTGTAGTGGCTAGAAACTGGAAACTGAAGGGATGCCCATCAATTGGAGAGTGGCTGAATAAATTATGGTATATGAATGTTAGGGAATATTAGTGTTCTGTAAGAAACGACCAGCAGGACGATTTCAGAGAGGCCTGGAGAGACTTGCATGAACTGATGCTGAGTGAAACGAGCAGAACCAGGAGATCATCATACATGGCAACAACAATATTACATGACGATCAATTCTGATGGACATGGCTCTCTTCAACAATGAAATGTTTCAAACCAGTTCCAATGGTTCAGTGATGAAGACAGTCATCTACACCCAGGGAGAGGCCTGTAGGATCTGAGCATGGACCACAACACAGCATTTTCACACTTCCTGTTGTTTGCTTGCTTTTTTCCTTTTTGATCTGATTTTTGCAGCAAGAGAATTGTATAAATATGTATACACATATTGAACTTAGCATATTTTTAACATGTTTAACATATATTAGATTGCTTGCCATCTAGGGGAGTGAGTAGGGGGGGAAAGAGAGGAAAATTGGAACACAAGGTTTTGCAAGGTTCAGTGTTGAAAAATTATCCATGCATGGTTTGAAAATAAACTTTAATAAAAAAAGAAAGAAAAATGGCTTCTGAATTCAAAGACTTACTAAGAAGCTTTTAGACTACAACTCATTCTCGGACTTGGGACTGCCTGAATTTTCTTACTGAAAAGACACATGCACACAACAGCTGAGCTTGGAATATTTGCTATTTTCAAATCTTCTTTTGAAGTCCTAAGTAAATAAGAACTTGGAAAAAGAGTACAGGTCTGAAGGATGGCAAACTGAGTCACATAAATGTCCTGCTAAGACCTTTAGCGGGTTCAAATTCCCACGGGGCGCCTGGCAAAGTATCACTGACCTGACATATGACAGGTAATGTACCAGTTAGGTGGTGGTGATGTCTATGGAGCACCAGGCCTGGAGTCAGGAACGACAGATACTTAGTAGCTGTGTGAGCCTGGGCAAGTCACTGTGCTGCCATTTGCCTCAGTTTCTCATCTCTAAAAGGGGACACATTGGAAGGTCCCGCGGACTTTTTTGTCTATGGGGTACTACAGAGTCACAAGACTGAGCCTCCAGTGGCTTATGCAGGTGGGCAGGCTCTCCTGAGGGGAAACAACTCTGGAGAGTGCTGAGTGGGCCCGGATGCTGGTGCCACCCCCCCTGCCCAGCTGCAGAAGCTTTCTGGCTTGGTTTAAGGGTGAAGCAGGGATGACAACCGAGGGGACCCCCCCCCAGCAAAAGAGGTGGCCCAGATTCCCAGGAGCGGGGCTCACTGCCTGCTGACGGACGGATTTCTGATACCACCATGATTTTATCGCTTCTTTTGTGGGGGGGACTTTTACCTCTTCTCCCCAGCTTGGGCTTCAAATGCTTTTCCTGCCCTTTGGGCCCCTGTGTGGAAAAAGCCCGTACACTAATCTGCCCAAAGTGTGCCCGTTAAGGTGGGGAAATGATTTGGACCGTTCCTGAAAGGGAATCATGAGAAGCCAAAGAAAGAAAGAAAGAAATCATCACCACAGAGAAGAAACTGTCAGCACAAAGAGCAGCCTTCCCACAGCTTGCTGCTGTGATAAACTTGAAAACATCCACAGTTTATAGAAATGGAGCTCTCGGGGGACAGCAAGAATATCTGCCATGGCAACCGAGCCCGCCCGCCTGCTGGCACTTTCTGAATGAGTGTTTAGGAGATGAATCCAACGCACGGAGGCTGAAAGGGCTCTCGAGATCCGTAACTGTCTCCCACAAATTACACTCATTGGGAGACGGGATGTTTGGAGCCGACTGCAGATTCTCTGTATTTAACTGGAACGTTCCCAGGACATTTATACGAACCAGATTCAAGGCACATGACGTGTCACCATGTCTACCACCCCAAAACGTCAGGATGCTTTGTTCAAGCTGCCTGTGTCCATGGGTGCTGGGGGGGGGGTGCTGGGAAGCCATTAGAAGAGAAGCTTTTTTATATTTGGAAAGGCGTGAGACATGGAGGCCCCATGGGAAAGTGTCACGTCATGGGGACAGACGTCCCCGGAGCCAGGTGACCCCCGACCCACAACAGCCGGGGGTCTTTTCCGCAAAGCCTGTGGGACGAGCCCCAGGGAGGGCTTGGGAGAGAGCTGGGCGCTCTTCCTGTTCCCTCGGCCCACCCTCAGCCCGAGGGAAGCGTGACTGTCCCTTCCTTCCTTGGTCTTTGATTTATTTCCCTTCTCTGCACATTGAATAGCTGACGTCCAATTAAAAACACAACATTGACCATTAGGTGGTGGGGACCGGGACCGAAGCATCCAAGATGGTGCCTGGGGGTGGGGGGAGGATCCACAGACCCCAGGGACTTGAGAACTCCCACCCCCCCTTTGTTCTGACCCAATAAGCTGGGCTTGCCTCCCCATCGCCCCAAACACACACACACTCTGCTCATGAACTCCAGAGGAACCCTAAGGAGAGCTCTCTAGTTAGGAAGCCAGGCCTGTGCACCCCAGATCTCAGGACTCTAGAAACAGGAGCAAAGCCCCCGCATTGTGCCCGCTGGAATGGACGCCGGGTCCAGCTGAGAATCCTTCAGTGACGCTCCAGAAAGGGGAGGCCCCCTGGCCGTGACCAGGCTGAGCGGGAGCGCCATGGCTCGGCCTGGATCCCTGGCAATCTCTAGCTCTGGCTAAACAGTTCCAACTGAGGTAAATGAGGGAATAAAGCACTTATTAAGTGCCCACTCTGTACCCAGCCCCCGCGGAGAGCTGGAGATACAAACAGAAAAGAAAGCCCGTGAGCACTCGGTGCAGAGGGCAGGGGTCAGCTGCGGCTCCAGAGGCCTAGGATGAGACTTCCTCCCAAGTCATTTCCCCTGATCCTCAGGACAGGGCCCGGCACACCGGTCACAGTGTCCTGTGTTTGGAGCAGTGGCCCAGGCTGGGACACCTGCCTTCCAGGGGGCCAAGGCGTGGGGTCCTTCCCAAATTCCTGCACTGTCTGGCTCTGTCAGGGTCTCAGGGGAGATGCAAGTGAAGATGGAGTTCCCAGGTGGCACTCACCTGCCCTCCCTGCCCATCTCCAGTACTTTCTGGTCCTCCTTGACTATCCCCAGTGCTCCCTGGCCCTCCCACTCACCGCGGGGACCTCTATTTCTGAACCCTCCACTCCAAGCCCGGAGAGCCAGAATTTTACAGGCTCTGTATCAGCAAGTCAGCTGTGGATGACTCTCCCAGGTAAATAAACCTGTGGCCCATCTGTGCCCACTCCCCGGGGGGGAGGGCTTGGACATCTGTCTGCTGGGAGGGGCTCCCTTACTCCACTTGGGTGTGTAGGAAATCCTGGGCAAAGTCTGGCTCCCTTATCGCAGGATCCTGCCATTCTCATCTTTTGGCAATCGGTGCCTCTAGTGCCCTGAATGTGCCATAAACCCCTTCAGCAGTGGACGCTGGATTCCAAGTGTCCAACTTTTCCTGGAAACTGGATCGGCCGTCACTGCACTTTAAATCTGGTGGGTTTTTCTTGGTGCAATTTTGACAATGGAGATTTTGACAATGTATTTTTATCGACTGTTTCCTATTGTTGATTACCCTTCCTAGTTGTGATTAGTGTCATAGGGCCATGCACCTGAAGCTAGAAGGGACCTCAGAGTTAACATCCTTCCTTAAAAATGAGAAAACTGGGCCTGCAGAGGGTGATCCTCCAAGGTCACAAAGTGAGTAAGTGACAGAGGCAGGATTTGAACTCATGCCCTTTGTTCCCTGCACAAACAGCCTCCCTGGCCTTCCCTCCACTTCCCAATGCTCTCCCCAAAAGCCGTACCAGGCATAGGCACTTTCCTGGGAGGGCCGCTTGGGCAGATCCCGGGGATACAGGAAGAGCTTCCAGGATGGCCCCGAGGAGCATCTGCTCTCTGAGAATCAGAGATGGGTTTTGCCAAAGGTTTGGGCAACTCACACACGTATAACTACTGTGCGGCTGACGTTAGCGGCCTGAGGATGATGTGAAATTGTGGAGGCCCAAAGGCGAGGCAGCGAGTACTTCCTTCCTTCCTTTTCTGGCCTAGACAAGAATGACTCATTGATGAGACTCACTTACAGAAATAGACGTATCGAAATCCCTTTAAAAAAGGTTTAAGATCTATGCCAGCTTTCAAAAAGCTAATCTAAAGGAAACAGATGATTTATTTATTGCTGAAGTTTTGGTTTAGAAAATGACATTATATTTTTGTACTCATCAGGAAAGAAAGAAAATCTCTACATTCTGAAATATCAAATAAAGAGATGTCAGCTTTTACAATGTACTCTGGATGGAGAAGATAACATTCTCTGGGGATAAAAGCAAACGAAATGGCTTCTGATTTTCACCTTAGGGCATCTTCCAGGAATTGGTGGGTGTCATTTAAGATTCTGGCCACGAAGGATTTCTAACAAGTATTTACATTGTCACAAAGCGATCTCCCTTCTAAACGTCAAGCTGTCAAACTGTAATAACGAGGCTCTCCAGCTCCCTCTCACCCTGCCCATGGCAGCCAACCTGATCAAGCTCATGTAAATTTGCTGCTGTCAAGGGGGAAGTAAAAAGAGTTCCCCCAAGGACCTGCTGCCTTGGCGCGAGGATCGCTTTTCTCGTGGCTCCTCCTGGTACCTTCTGGATGGACGGCTTTCAGCCCCCAAAGCCCCTCTCCAGAGCCACGGAGCTTGGGGAGGACCATACCTAGTCATCGTGCTCCCTCCTTTTGTTTTAATGCTCTCCCTGTTCTGGAGATGACAGCTGGCAGTTGCCACAGTAACAAAGACTGTTTATTGCTACCTGGCAAAATCAGTATTAGCTTTCTGTCAGTTAAATTATATATATATATATATACACACACACCCCTATATGTATGTATTTCTATAGGCTACAAAGGCTTGGTAGAGAAGGCTAAATACAGGCAGGCCCAGCGACCAGTATGTAGCCTGGCTGCGCTGGGAGTCGGGATTTTCAGCCAGACCACTGAGCCCTGAAAGGTGGTGAGCTCTCTCAGTGAAGGGAGCAGACATCCTGGGAAACTGCGCCGCCTCCAGGTGTTTCTGGGGGGCCACTGATGTCACATCCCTAGAAGAGGAAGACTCGATTGTTCCAGCCAAGCCTGAGGCGTCTGACCTCGTGTCCCCAAGACCATGACTGACAACGCAGGCCAAACTCTGCCCCCCAGCAGAAGCTCTGCCCCCCCGGGGATCTGACAAAGGTGCCATTTTGAAGGCCGTAGCCCAGAGTAGCCACAGTGAAGGTAGATTAAGTGTCTTCCAGTCTGGTTGGGAGTCCAGGGAGGTTCACTTTGGAAGCAGCTCCATATTTCCCTTGAGCTCTTTGTCTGGGACCTAATCAGATCAGTGTAAACGGATTGCCTGGGGCAGCAGGGCAGGCAGGAGCTCCTCCATGGCTCTTGGCTGGGGGGTCTCATTTTCTGGAGCGGGGCCTCCCCACTCTGGGGCTGAAAACTGAATTCTAGGAGGCACAAAGACACATTTAGAAAGGGAGCCAGCCTGGCACAGCAGAGGGCAGAGCCCCAGCCCCAGAGCGGGGAGGACCCCCGTTCAAATCCGAAGTCAGACACCAGCTGCGTGATAGTGGGAAAGATCAAAAAGATGGAGCCCAAGCGGCGATTTCCTAGTTGGTGATGTTTGGTTTTTAAAGCGCTGACATATCCAGGGTCTACACATATTTTAGAGGAAGTAACCTGTTCCTCTCCTGTCATCTCTCTAGACAGGGCGGCCCAATTGCTCTAACAGGTAAAGGAGAAAAAGAATCAAGTGTGGGGCGCTGCCTAAAAGAAAGGCCTGGCCCATGACTGATTCCTCAAAACATCCCTTTTGGTTTTCTCAGGGAAGGAAACAAGGATTCAAACAAGCCATGCTGTAATGGGTTCTGAGAGCCAATCGTTAACAGCTCAGAGTATCTCTTCCAGGATTTCAGAGTGAGAGAAAAGAGTTTCCTTTATGCATAAAACTTAGAAAAATCCTCCTCTCCCTGGCAATACCTGGGGAGAAGGTAAAGCACTTACAAATCCAGGTAACAATTACTAAGAGATTCCGCCAGCAGAATCCCTAACTTGTGAAATGGGTTAATTCCGTGACAGACTCACTGCACAGCCCAGTGACGTGGGGCGGAACCACATGGATCCATATTCAGGGGCCTATGAGACTTCTTCCTTGAAGATGGTCACCCTATCCTCAGGCTTCTCATTCAGAAGGTTTCCTCCACATCTGGCCATTCTGTGCCTCTCTCAGAGACCCCAAAGACCCTCTAATCTTAGACTTTCTGACAATTATACTGCCCTGCCCTGCCTTAGGAGGGGGGCTTTCCTCATGTGGGAGGGACTCCACCCAATGAAATCACAGGGCCAGCCTTTCTCTCCAATCCAGACACAGAAATCATCCACTTTATCCACTTTTTGTCAAGTAGTCCATGGTACTTATGACTGTGTAGGCTGTCACAGACTCTCTGCTTGGGCTTACCATGGAACGTTCTTGGCAAGTCACTGGACAGTCAGATCCTGAAGATTCTGGGGCGATGCCTCATGCAGCAGAGTCCCCCACGCCATCAATGACCACAGACTCCCCCACGCCATCAATGACCACAGACTCCCCCACACCATCAGTGACCACAGACTCCCCCATGCCATCAGTGACCACAGACTCCCCCACGCCATCAATGAGCACAGACTCCCCCACGCCATCAATGACCACAGACTCCCCCACGCCATCAGTGACCACAGACTCCCCCACACCATCAACTCTTCCAATACCAACAATGACCACAGAACTCAGGACTGAGCTCTACACTAGCAAGAACGTGAGCCAATGGAGATGTCTAAAAAGTGACCGGTGGGTTTAAGAAGTGCAACAAGTCTCCTCTCCCCACAAAGGAGGAAGATAGGACCTTGGATGGCAAACGTAGTCATGAAACCTTCACACAGCACCTCCTACGTCCCATACCCTGGGCCAGGAATTGCAAGGATTAATATGATCTGAGAGTGTCGTCAAATGGCCGCGTCTGTAAGGATTTCTATAGTCACAATAAATGACCTGGTGGGAGGGAGGGGATCTTCCAAAGATCCAGCTGCTGGACTTAAGAGTTCCCAACAATAGGATATATCCTAGGAGCAATATACACTTCCCATTTACCTTCACACACCCCAATTATATTCAAAACGCTGACTTTGGGGCACCGTAAAACAGTAAATTACATTTGTATATTCAATTTGCCAGGGCAGGAAGGGAGACTACAGACTAACAGAGCTTAGAAACATTTTCAACCAAATGAATTGAACCACACAGGGGCTGCCCGAGAGGCCCACAAACCTGCTGCCAGCATGAGGGGCTGGGAGCCTTGCTTCACTGATACAAGAATGGCACCGTTTATTCTTGTCCCGTTTCAAGTGGCTTGTTTTGTGCTAAGTTTTCAAAAAATGTCCTGCTGTGAATAAAAAGATGCTTTTATGTGATCACATGAAAATACGCTGCAGAGCTGAAGGTAATACAAAGAACCGCACGGTGCCTCTTATTCTCACAGAAGCAGCAGAGGGACCGGCCCACTCAGGGGCCGCTCAACTTAAACCGTTCCGAAGTGGCCGAGGAGAAGGCGGTCCGAGGACCCTGGGTAGGCTTTTTCAGGAAGCAAGCCCTTGACCTTTCCACGCCTCCTACTTAGACAAATGTCACCACTTTGACAACATCGGGCATTAAGCTAAACGTGGCTGATTGTAAATCTCCGTTCTCGCGGCTCGCGGAGCTTGCTTCGGCCTGTTCTGAAGAGAGCCCACAAATGCCAGGCAGCCCCTTCGGCCTGAATCTATAGACATTTCTTCCTAGTCATAAGCCGAGCAGGAGCCAGCCTGCAGAGAGGGGGCTGGGGAAGTAATCCATCCTCAGAGCAATGACCTTTCAAGCTACGGAGTCGTCAGGGCTGCCTTAAATCCAAACTGGCGAAGGCTGCATGAAAACTCTTAGGATCCAATTCAACAAACAGTTATTAAGCACTAAGTGTGTGCCGTGTTTGAACTAGTGCTCCAAGACCCAGCTCTTGCTCCCAGGGCGTGGGGCTAGGATCTGACTGGGAGAACTTTCTGCTTGACCAAGGAGCCAAGGGAAGACATGGAGAAATGGCATAATGGCAAGACTCTGCTTAGACTGTCTCCTAGGGCCAAGCCGACGATGGAAAGGACTGCACAGGTGGGAGAGGGCAGTGTATCGCTGACCCCCAGGACCCTCCCACTATTACCACAGTAACCAAGGGGAGCAAGATCTCAACTTCAGTGTAGAATCATTGCAAGAACAGGAGGATGCTGAGCCTCTGTCACCGCACTTCCAGCAATGCTCACTCTCCTGCACAAAGTTCTTCCTGCTCTTTGCTCCGTCCCTTCGAGTCCATCCTGCTCTTTCACTGACAAAACGAGACAACAAGCATCGATCATGTGCCTCTTACGTGCCAGGCACTGTGCTAAGCACTGGGGACACAAAGAAGGCCCGAAGCTCCTGTATTCTAGAGCCTCGCAATCTCATGACTTTTCCTGAAGTGCTCTGCTCATGGTTTTTGTGGGCCCCACTTCCACTTTGGGACTGGTGGCCAGACTGTTAACTGCTTTAACAATTATATTAAAACTAAGAGTTGTTTAAAAAAAGGAAAAAAAAAACATCCTGAAAACCCAAAGAGCGCGTGGGAAAAAACCAGACACGGTCCCTGTAGACGCTCACCTCTGCAAAGGAATAGCAGAGGGAGTATCTTCTCTGTCCCGCTCTTTGGGGACAGTTCCACAATGTGCTGCCTGTCTTGTGCTATTGATGTTGTTTTCCTGGCTCAGCTTCTTTTGTTTTGCATCAGTCCCTTTCTTTCTTTTTTTTTTTTGCTGAGGCAATGGGGGTTAAGTGACTTGCCCAGCGTCACACAGCCAGGAAGTGTTGAGTGTCAGATTTGAACTCGGGTCCTCCTGACTTTGGGCTGGTGATCTATCACTACACAACTAGCTGCCCCTGCCTCAGTTCATTTCAAAGTCTTTCCCATGCTTTTCTGTTCTCATCATGCCCACAATTCCTGGCAGCATAATACAGTATTTCTTTGCCTTCACAGACCCCAAGTGTTTGGCCATTTGCCATTGGAAGGGCTCCCTCACAGCCTAGCTCGGGGGGACGGCTCCCCGGCTTTAGGAGGGTCGGTCACCCACTGAAAGGCAACTGGAAACAGCATTTCCTGGGATGCCTGGTCACCTCATCTTATGGGGCTCCCTAAACCTGAAATAACTGCAGCCCATTCACTAATGTTCATCCTAGGGGAGGAGTATAGGAGTTCTACACAGGACCCCACCAAGGACATGCGAGAGAACACCAAGACCCAAAGTCAATGAGTCTCAAAGGGAGGATGTTCTAACGGAAGAGAAATGATTCCTCCCCCAAAGGGCAGCTTTGTGTCTCTATGGTATCCAAGAGGGAGGGCCGCTGGGTACTTGGAACAATCCCTGGCTCTGTGGTCTGAGGAGGGGGGACCGCTTCAGGGCCCAAAGCACGCCGAAGCAGCTGAGGCAGATGAGGGGCTTGCCTTGAGGGACGGGGTGAGATCTGCACTCGAGTCTTCCGTGTTTGCCACCAACAGATGCTTTTGGAATTACTGCTGATTTCTCCATTTATTTCCTTCCAGGCACGTGACTTTTAACAAATCTGCGCCATGTCTCCCGTGGCCACACTGCTTTGTTTCTAAGTGACAGCCGTGGCCGGACCACTGTCACCGGCTGGAGCGTGGCTCTCCCTCCGTGCAGGGCCCTTTTTGGTGGAACAGATTTGGGAACGCATCGAAGGCCTGGTTGTGTCCACACTTCCTGGCTGGGCCTTTCCCAGCGCTCACTGCTCACTTCAATAGCTTCCAGGTAATGAAGCTGCTCCTTATTTTGGCCGTCCTGCTACTTTAGCCATCATGTTAAAAATCACTGATGGTCCTCCCAGCTCAGAAAATGCTGATGAGGCTAAATGGAGAAGCCCTGAGCTTCAGGGAGGGTAGGGGGTGAGGGACCAAACCCAGCCGGGGGATGGACTTTCTCAGCACACTTGGAATTCCTAAGGTCGGGTTTATTTTTTGACGTCCAAGAAAGGCATATGAGCCAACTGTTTATTTCTGCTTTTGCCAGGGTGACTGTCTTATGATCCCTCATTTTTGCCCAGGAACATCATTTGTCACCTAGTACTTGCTGAATATATTTGGAAAGTACTTTGCATTCCTTGGAGGAAAGGTGCAAACCATGAGAATGTCATTATTTACACATTTCTAAAGGCCCTGGAAAAATCTCCCAACAGCATTGAGGTCATGGGAAGGAGTTTGGTCTGCTCTAACAGCAGAATTCTGTCATCATCTTAACTTAGTTTCATGCTACAATTTTATTCCAGAATCTTGCATAAGCATCTTGCATAAGCATCGTGTCAATGGACTAGGGTACATATGCGGGAGGTCAGAAGCCCCTCAAGCCCTTACCTGAAGGTGCAATGTTGGAGTTGCTGGGCTGTCTGGTCCTCTCATCTTACAGATAAGGAAATAGGCTGTTTGAGAACTCAGCTGTAGATCACGTGGTGAGGTGAGGGAACCATACCTGGAACCCTGGGAGGGCCAGGCCACAGCTCCTAAAGAGATGGATTTCTGTAGGGCTGGCAAGTTGCTATCATAGGGTTCTCCTAAGGCAAAGTTAAGAGGAAGATGCCCAGCTTTTGCGATTTGTGACATGGGATTGTTGTCGTCAAATAACTCAGTTTATCAGATGCTAATTTGGTAGCATCTCTCCCAAGGACTCTTGTTCTAGACCTCTACGTATCTCCACCTGAAGGCTTTCTGATGATATTGAACTTTCTGTTGTATGTTGTTTGGGCACTTTCTGGGAGGAGCTAGTAGTGTCCATATTCTAGCCTCTGCTTCAGAGCAGACTGATCCATAACTCAGCATTTCAGAGAGATTAAAGGAGTTGTCCTGGGTCATACAGCTGGGGTATACCAAGGCAGGATCTGAACCCTGATCTGTAATTCTCAGTATACTACATCACATGGTACACTGTTCAGGAGGACAGATTTAAAACCATGTAACATAATCCAGCTGATTTGTCCCAGTGTTTTATTTTGTTTTGTTTTGTTTTAATTTGAAAAAAATTCTCCATAGAAAATAAGAACAGAGGGAAAAAGACCCAAATGTGCAAAAATGTTCATAGCAGCCTTTTATGTAGTGGCAAGGAACTGGAAACTGAGTGGACGCCCATCCGTTGGGGAATGGCTGAATAAATTATAGTCTATGAATGTTATGGAATATTACTGCTATAAGAAATGATCAGCAGGATGATTTCAGAAAAACCTGGAGAGACTTACATGAACTGATGCTGAGTGAAGTGAGCAGAACCAAGAGACACAGTAACAACAAGATTATGTGATGATCAAGGGTGATGGACTTGGCCCTTTTCAACAATGATATGATTCAAGGCAATTCCAATAGACTTGAGATGGAAAATGCCATCTGCCTCCAGAGAGAGAATTATGGAAGCATGATATTTTCAGCTTTTTATTTGTTTGTTTGTCTTCCTGTGTTTTTTTTTCCTTTTGGTCAAATTTTTCTTGTACAACATGACAAATAAAGAACTGCACATATTTAATCTATCTCAAGTGATTTGCTGTCCTGGGGAGGGGAGGGAGAAAAGGGAGGAAGGGAAAAATATCTGAAACACAAAAATGAATATAGAAAGCTATATTTATATGTATTTGGAAAAATAAAATACTATAAAAAGAAAATAAAAATAAAACCCACTTTGCCTGCCATTTTGAATGATTTGCTTTGGAAGTCTTTTAGGAGTATGAGGACAAAGAGGTCAATAAGTCTAACCCCTTCACTTTACAAAGGAAGAAACTGAGTCCCAGGAAGGTGAAGTAACTTGTTCGGACCCTGTGATTAGTAGGTGGAAGCTAGAGTTCAAACCCATGTCCTCTGATTCCTAATTTTAATCTTTCCTGCTGGACAATGGCGTTCCCTGAGTCGGAGCAGCTTGGATTTTGGAAGTTCAGAGGAATGAGCTGAAGAGTTTCAGGGTTGAGTGTCTGATGAGCAGAGATGAGAGCCGATGACAAAAGCAACTGTTTGCTTTTCCCTTTTTCTTAAAAGCTTCCAAGGAACTGAGTAAAATCAAGGATCAGCCACAATGTCACTGAACTGACTCAAGTCAAGTCCAAAGGAGATACTGATCCACCTCCCTCAAAAAAACAAATGTCTTCTAGAGATGAAAACAAATGACAATGTCTACATGTCTTATGAGACAGCTACAATTATGGCCATACGATTCTTATTTAAAGAAGAATAAAATATGGTTTGGGATAACTAAAAAGGAAGAAACTTACAAATTACTTTCCTATGTTTTGCCTTTAAAATAATTCCAACACAGATGAAAATGATCACATGTTTTCTTATGGTCACGCCATTCCCGAGTTTCTTCTCTAACCATATAATCTTGGCTTCTCTCCATCAGGAAACCAGACATTTGGAAAACCACTATTGGGCCAACAAGAATCTTTGGAACATCTCAGTAAGTGCCCGCAAGGAGTCACCTGTGTCTTTGAACACCTTCCCTCACCTCAAATTCTAATCTGTGCCTCTTGGCACACCCATGTGGTCATTATAGCTACAAACTATTTCCAGTAGAATATGAATTCCCCTTTCCAAAAAACTATAATTTATATGAAAATCAGATTCTATAGTTGCTGGTTGTACAGAGCATAATAATAAGACTCCATAGCTATTGTCAACAGTGATAAAAGACTCATGGCTTCTTCTATGAGAAATGGGCCCCAGCACTGTCTTGAGTCTTGCCACCACATCTGATTGGCCCTCTATCCTTTACTTTATGTTTTTATGTTTCCTTGGAAATATGAATTCTTTGTCTTGTTCTGTTTTTTTTTTTTTGAGCCCATCACACTATATTACACTATGACTAATTTAAGACAGTTTATGAAATTAATTTATACTCTTGGGGTTGGTCTTTAAAAATTTTTTTATCCCCCTTCCCAATAATCAGATTACTTATTTTCTTTTCCACCCTAGGCCTACTGCATGTAGGAAAAAAGAGAAGGAGCAAAAGAAAATCATTGTAACAAATATGAATAGTGAATCAAAATAACCTCTCCATTGGCTATGTCCAAAGTATTTCGTCTGCAGCTGCACGAGCCCATCATTTCCTTGTTGGTGGGTGGGATGGGAGAGGAGCATTTGTCATCAGCAAAAATTATTACTGCATTGATCAGAATTCTGAAGACTTTTAAAATGTTTCATTACTACAATACTGTTGTTATGATACAGACTTCGCTCCTCATTATTCCCTTTCATGGTTGGGGCAAAGGGTAACAAAGGGAAGGCTAGAGTTCTGAAACCTTAGGGGCAGAGCTCCCTAATGATTTCCAGAATATCCACAAAGGGCATCAATGTGCCCGTTGCCCTGTGGAATCTCCAACATCTACCATTTGCCATTTTTTTTTGTCTATTTTGCCAACCTGCTGATTCTGAGTTGCAATCTCTGAGTTGCTTTAATTTGCATTTCTCATTACTACTTTGGAGTACTTTTTCATATGGCTATTGATAAGGCCTTGGCTTTTTAAATGGGCACAGATTGGAGAACTGGGGACACAAGACGGAGGTGAGAAGGCTAAACTCAACATGAATTGTTTCTGCATCAGGGGCCTGTACAGACACTTCCTCACTCCAGCCAATGACACAGCCCCAGAGATGGCAATGGATGGACATAGTAAGGAACTCTGGGTCAATGTGGCCAGAAAGGAGGAGTTCCTAGATCAAGTGAGGGCCCAGCAAGGCAGAGATTCACAAGATGGGCGACCTAGCCTGGAAGCTGCCCTTCAAAAAGGTGACCTCCTTGAGGTCAGGGATTATCCTTTACCTTTCATTGTCTTCCCAATAATACATAGTACATAGTGCCTGGTCCATAATAGGTGCTTAATAAATGCTTACTGCCTGACTTGTGGGCATGCATCTAGAGACAAAATTAACTTTCTAATTCTTCTAAGTGAGTTCCCTTTTTGTGGTGGGGTGGGAAGCCAAGCTGGAAGACAATCCAGGTTACTGGGCAGCAGGGCTCACCAAGGCGGCGGTTTACGTGACTCCCCAGCCATCCTGAATTCTTTTCCTTTTAGACAAAGGGACTCAGGGCTGCACTTGAAGCCTAAAGGACCGTACAGGAAAGATGGTGAGTTTCTCATGAAGGCTGATGCTCAGCATGAGGGGAAATGGGGGTTTCTTCAAGGAACCTGGGCTCAGATGAATTATGTAATTTTTTATTGTATTTGTTATTGTTGAATCAAGTAAAAGCCCGTCATATCTTTGATGCTTTTTATGGCTTGAGGACTCTGCTGAGAGCTGGGCGTCTATGCAAGAAGTTAAAGCTCATTGCTAAGGAAGAGAGCCCAGTGTAGGTTTTGCCAGTGGAAGGCACAGTACCCAGAGGGAGCCTAAGACTTCCACAGCCCTGTGACTTTCCCCAGACCGTCCTGATCTCGGGGTTCATTTCTCTAGCAGCCCCACATGAGAGCCGTAAGTGGGCTCCTTTCTGAGCCGTCAGATCAGATCTAAGAGGAAGGCCGCATTGGGCCGCAATGCCCCTTGGTATTTCGGGCTCTTTCAAATCACTGAGAATGGTGAAATCAATTTAAAAAGGGAAAAAAGCGTCATCAAGAAAGTATTGAGTGTCTAGGGCCGAGCTCTAAAGGTCACCGGGAGCGGCTGCTTCAGAGCACTGGAAATGCCCTTTCAAAAACCAACAATTCTCTTATCCTACACTTTCTTCTTTAAAAATTCACCTCATTTGTCCACACACGCTGAAGAAGCTAATATCACAGCCGACGTGATATTTAAAAAGGAAAAGGGAAAAACAGTGCGGCCCAAAGAGCGCTCAGTCCTAGGGGACACTTAAAATAGGAAATACTAAAACTGAGAAAGGCTCAGCGGGAAGCCAGGGGAGCCTAAGAGGGAAAAAGGGCTGACCGGGAACAGAGCCGGCTCTGGACTTACCCTTCCCGTCTGTGAAATGGGCAGTACCAGGCTGTGAGGAGACTCTGGGGGTCCAGGGCCCTTTCCCCTTAAAAGTTCTGGATGTCTCATTTTGAAAGGACCTGAAAATGAGGGCAATTGTTGGGGGGTGGGGGGTCCAGGAGCTGCCCCTGTCCAGGGAGCCCTGCACTGATTCAGCGGGGAAGCAAGTGCAGAGGAAGCCTGGGCTGTGGAGGGACCACAGGGACTCTGGGGACACAGCTTCTGGGGCCTGTCTCGACTCTCCTGGGCCCCAAGAGCCTCCTCTCCTCCCAGACCCAAGCCCTGAAATGCTGCTTTCCCACTACAACTCCTTCTCCAGGCTCTCAGCCAGGCTCCCAGGTACTGTGTGTTCCCTTTGGGACATCAGCTCCTGGGGAAAGTCTGCGCCAGAACCCACAACTGCTTCATAAATGCTATAGCTGGCCTCCCTCCCTCTCTCCCTTCCTTCCTCCCTCCCTTCCTTCCTCCCTCCCTCCCTCCCTCTTTTCCTTCCTTCCTTCCTTCCTTCCTTCCTTCCTTCCTTCCTTCCTTCCTTCCTT
>JAJPUD010004219.1:127571-150462 GCA_023553655.1 Myrmecobius fasciatus | reverse complement strand
CCCCCCTGACTTCACTGGGCACCAGCTCAGAGCCCCCTGTAGCAGGTTGGGGGAGCTAGCCTCTTCCCTCACACTTCCTTCCCAGGCCCTGTGCTGGGCCCCAAAGTCTGCAGGTCAGGAAAGCCGAGTTCCCTGGATCTGACTTCCCTGGCTCTCACGGCCTTTCCCTGCTCTGGGCCTGGGCCCGGCCCCGCTGGCACCCAGTCGGCCTGGCAGTTCGGAGCTCAGCTGTCTTAGAATTGGGGAAGTTCCACATTAGCTGGAAGAGCAGAGAATTCCCCGGAGGATCCGGGGGGACTGGGCTGGCTCCTGCTGCCACGAGCCGACTGAAAGGGGAGCTGCCTTTCAACGCCGGCCTAGAGCATGAATTAGTCAAGACCAGAATTACGTGTCCCTCAGCGGGGGACGTCGTGCTTCCTGATGGGGCACTGTATCAGACGCTGCGGCCGATGATGAGGGAGATCCCTGCGCCCCTGGCCTGAGCTGCTGGCCCCGGGGGAAGCAGTGGCCGGTCCCCAGGTTCTTTGGGACCACAAAGGGGAAAGGGGGCACCAGAACTCTCGCTCTGTTCCTGAGAAGCTCTCCAAAGTCCCCGGCCCCCTTCCTCTGCCACTGACCTCACGCTTGGACTCCTGTCTCTGCTGAAGATGCAGAGCAGGGACTCCTCGTCCTGGGGCCGCAGTTAAGGCTCCAGGAGCTCGGGATCTTCTGAAACACAAGTGCTTCTGGAAAGCTGCAGAGGCGTCTGAGGGCCTCCCGCCCCAGGGTGGGACCCAGAACCTGAGCCCCGACCCATACAACGTAGGGAATGGCGACTGCTTCATGCCACTGAATCAGGGAAGAACCATTAAGATCTCTTCGTCAGGCCCCCTTTTCTCAAGGAAGCCCCCACAAGTGCACAAGGCTGATGGGGGCCTGGGTCCTGCCATGCTTATAGAAGGCCCGGCTTTGCAGACCAGATAAAACCATTTTTTTTCTTAACAGAATGACAGAAATCAAGTAATATTCCAGCGCATCTGAAAGAACCATAGAATGGGCATCAAAGGGCTCCACAAAGACCAGCAGCGGGGTTCTTGTTGCTAGAGAGGCGCAGCAGGTCTGTGTCTAAGCTCCCTGCCCCTCTCCAGACTGGCAGGGGTAGAAGGGCCGGCCGGCTCCTGGCAGCGCTTCTCTCCTTTCCCAGGAGAGTTTCTCTTACCTGCTGTTTGAGGGCTTCCAGAGACTCGAACTCCAGCTTGGCCAGCTTCACCTGGATCTCCCGTGGCTTATCGGGGATGACAAACGCCAGGACGAACTTTAAGGCCAGCAGGGCGTGCTGTAAACAAGAGGAAAACCGCTCACGGTCAGAGGCGCCAAGGGCCCAACCCGAGGGAAATAACGAGGTGTCCAGGCTCTCAGCCCTCTCGGTCCCCCCCCAGCCTCCATCGTCAGCCCGCTCGGACCCTCCCGGCCTCCATCGTCAGCCCGCTCGGTCCCTCCCAATTACTGCCCTGTGAAGCACCAGAGACCTCGGAGCTTTCTCCAGATGTCTGAAGGACCTTAGCATGAGAGATGGAGGAGCCATTTCCTGCTTGTATCCCCAGAGGCAGAGGCAGTGGGGATGGAGGGAGGGGAGGGAAAGGCTTAGGTTTGGTCAATGGATGGATGGGCCAAGCACCGTAGCGGGTACTAGGGACAGAACTACACGATGGAGAGAGTTCCTGCCCTCGAGAAGCTGCCATTCCCCAGACTTCCTTCTGAGCTGTCCCCAAGTGGAAGGACCACCTCAGGAGGGACCCCTCTCACTACACAATTCACCCCGAGCCTGGGTGTCGGAGACGGGCTAGCAGGGATGGTCAGTCAGCTACAAGCTGGCCTCCGAGGCCCTGTCAGTTTGTCAGCCCCCCCCCCCCCCACTTAGATACAGGATACTCCTTCAGTGCATCCAACATAACGTCTTCACTTGGTTCTTAATCAATTTTGGGCATAAATCATGGGATATGTCACTGCTCAGTATTTTATAGAGGGGAATCTAATTCAAAAAAGGTTTCGGAGAGTTTCCTTTCACCTTAATATTGCTTTATGCTCCTCCCAGGCCCCTTCTGCCTCCTCTTCCCACCGAGCAGAGTCCGAGCTCCAATCCTCTTCCCCGTGAAGACTTCCCTCTCCCCCGCCATTCTGAGGCGCTCGCCTGGCTCTTCTTCCAGGGCCCTTGAGGGCTTTGCCACTGTTGGCACCCATTCCATTAACAGATGCTTTGTAATGGTGGGTGCGACACTGGAGTCCTATCCCAGGGAGCAAGGACATCTTGCTGGCCAAACTTCTGAGCTACAAGCTCCAGGAGGCTTGGCAGGGCACCCGGCAGCCACAGAATCTAAGACTGAACTAAGAGACGTGGTGGGTGTCCCGAATTTGCTTACGAAGTACTTACTGATCACCGACTCCGTTTCAGAAAGAAGGAAGTGCCGGCTTGCCGTGGCCAGACGACGTTTGGACACTGTACTTGGTGCTGGGTGCCATGGGGGCCATATTTTATTTCCCTTTTTTAAGACCCCAAACGTGCCCCTGATGATTTTTTTTTAGCAGAGTAAATTCCAGATGTGGGCTTCCTCTCTACCACTCACACCATTAAGTTCTGACTTGTAACAGAGAGAAACAAAGCCAACTGAGAAAATGGGGATGGCAGAGGCAGAGGCAACTTGTGGGCATCTGCAGGGCCCTTCTTCTGCACCAGCCCCAAGCCCAGCGCCATCATCCCAGCTCCTCACAGTGTGGGGCCAGCACTGTCCTCCCTGGTCCCCCTGCTTCTTTTTCATTCCCCATCGGCTCTTAAGCCTCTCAGAGCTTCTCTGAAGCCCCAACGGTCTTTCTTTCAGGCAGCACGAGAATTCGCTGCCCCCAGATGCCATGCTTGTTGGGTAATTACCCAAGTGGGCACTCCTTGCTTTTGGCTGTTTGTTAGCCGGGGGACCGTGTTTTAGCGAGTGACGTTGCTAAGCAGCCGGGTGAACAAAAGCGTTTCAGGCTGACCAGGGGAAGAAGGACTAATGGTGGAGGATTACTGGAAGGAAGGAAGGATGCTCCGTCTGAGAACGGAGGCCTCAGTGGGCAGAGGTGGACACAACATGGACTGGCCTGTGTTCCTCTGGACTCCCAGGGGCAATGTGGCAGGGAGGGAGGAAGGATTTAAGTCAAGGTAAGGACGAGTTCCTAATAACTAGTGTAAAGAGCAGCTTCAGAAGGTTCCCTGTCACTGCACAGAGATGCTGTAGCCGGGTCCCTACTTAGGTGTCCCCTCGCCCTAATTCTGTTTCCCATCTGTGGATGTGTACCATAGTGCTTGGGCCACGTCCTCTAGGTTTTGCGTCCCCAAAGGCACCTCCCGCAATTTCTTAATAAATGTCTGTGCCGATTGTCTGCAACATGACTGGCTCCATTATACTTTGGGGCTCACACAGACCCAAAGGCCGCCCATCCCTCCCACAACGCCCACCCAGGGCGCTCGTGTTCCCATTGTGGCCTCCCACATCTGACATGCAAGTTCTAAGTCCCAGTATTTCTCTTCCACTGGTGAAGCAAGACAAAGGCCGCTTTTGGGACACACTCAGTGGCGCAGAAGGCCAGACAGGGCCTTCCATTTCTGAGAGGCCCTTGTGCTCCGGCACTGACCCCAGCAAAGGCCGAGAAGTGAAAGAATAAAGCTTTGTCTGAACATGGGGACTAAAAGCAGTGGGAGACAAGAACAGAAGGCCCTTCAGAGTAGGAATCATCACTGAGGGCACCGAAGGCAAGCAAGGGGAGCCATGAGGGTCTCCCCACCGAAGGGAGGGAGCAGCTAAGTCCCTGACACCAGAGCGATGGCTCCTTAGCTACAATATTTACAAAGCATCATGAGGGATAAGCACCAAATAGATTTCTCCCGGGACCAAGAGGAAATATTGAAGGAAATCAGATTCATGACAGGACAAGTAATTACAAAATTAGAATCCTTGAAAAAAGGCAGAAGCCCAGAGCAAAACAGGCGTCTTCCGAGTTTGGGAAGTCTGTCATGGGTGTTAAACAAGGGCTCTGGAGTACACAGGGAAGGAAAAACAGAACTCGTGTTTGAAAAAGGAACTGGAAAAATACAAATCTGGGTGACATAACAGGGAAACAACTGAAAGTAAAGCCGTAATTGAATGAAGTCTAGTCAATGTGGATTTACCAGAAATTCTATAAATTCAATCTGCTTTAAAAGCTCCAAAGAAAAGGCAAGGAAGTCTTGAGGTAATTTACTCAGAGATAGGGGTTAATTCAGGTAAGGCTATGGTCTGCTGCCCTACTGGGGACCCCACTGGAACTGGGAAACTTTCCATTCTTCTTTCTTCCCTTCCTCCTTCCCTCCCCTTTTACTCTTCTCTTCTCTTTTTCCTTCTTTCCTTTTTTCTTGTCTCCCTCCCTTCCTTTTTTCCCTTCTTTCCTTCCCTCCTTCCCTTTCTTCCTCTCTTTCTCTCTCTCTCCCTCCCTTCTTCCTTCCTCCCTTCCTCTCTTTTTCCCTCCCTCCTTCCTTCTTTCCTTACTTCCTTCCTTTCTAAGTTGACTATGGGACTTAGAGGACTGCTGCCTAATCTTGGCCAGCATTCTACTCGGAGACTCGCAGAGTAGGAGTGACCCTGGTTCTCAAGGCTCTACCAATGGACTTCAGGCTACAACAGGTCCTACTGACTGAAATGCAAAGGGCCCGATGACCAACGGAGGACCAGCCTGGCTAAACTCTGGACGATCATCACCCTAAGACTGGCCAGCAGGTGGTAAAACATCTTTGACATCATACTTCATGAAAGCACCCACTAGGTCATGAACAAAGTACAGCTCAAGTAAGTGGAAAGAGCATTCACCCTCATCTTTTGAAACAGTGAAGCAAGTCCCACCTAAAAGAAGAGCATTGTAAAGACCAAAGGAAAGTTCTTTCTAATCGTATCTGTAAAACAGAGGGATCCACTGATTTTTCTGATAGCTAAAATGTACATCTGCTTGATAGATCACACTCTCAGTTTTAAAATGTGCAAAGGATAATGCTTATTTAAAAAAATAACTACTGTTCATGAAACATCTTTCAGGAACAGATAATGAGAGAGAAAGAGAGAACTTTAGCAAGAAGGAATGAAGGAAGGAAGGAAAGAAAGAAACGAGGGAGGGAGGGAGATTAGGAGGGAGAAAGGGAAAGAGGGAGGAAGAAAAAGAGAGGAAGGAGAGAGGAACTGAGCAGCCCCAAAGGCCATGAAAAGGAGGCTGTAAAATAAAGGATCAGCCAATACTGGGAAGCTCTTAAAGAGAATTTCTAGCAATCTATGGTAGAAAAGAGGATTTTTAAAAATAAAAAATTAAGTAGCGGGTTTTTTGCTTTGTTGAGAAAATTTAAGATTAGGTTAATTCTGGTTGTAGACAGATAAGCCTGCTAGCAGCATTAAGTGTAGTATTTTTTTGTCGAAGGCTCTAGGGAGGTGGGGCTGTGATTTGATCTAAATTAGACAAGAGTTGGTTGCTTGGTAGCTCAGAGTGCTCAGCCACAGGTCAGACACAAATAGCCCCATGAACATTCGGGGGCTTCTCTAACTTTGCACACCTCACGTTTCTTTGGGCTAATTCAGTTCTGCTCGGCTCCATCTGGATTATTCTGGGAAGACTCTGGAGATCTCTGGGCAGGATAAGAGAGCAGACACTGAGCCCTTCTCGAGAGTTCCAGCTCTAACACAGAGGGAACAACTCCATCGGGCTGGCCATGTTGTTCGAACACCAAACGTACGCTTGCCAAAAAGATTATTTTAGGGAGAACTCCCACAGGGCAAGTGCCCATCAAACGGTCAGAAAAAGTGACACAAAGACAAGCTCAAGGTCTCTCTGAGGAACTTTAGAATCAATCGTATGACACGGGAGATGCCGGCTCAGGACTGCCCGCACTTGGGATCTGGCTAGCGGATGGCACTTCCTGCCTGGGCAGAAATCCATCTCAAGAGAAAAGAAGTGCCCCAAGTGAGGAAGTCGTGAGGAAGACCTGCAGCAGAGGGAAGTGCGGGGCCCACTGATGAGGCTCCAGGACGTTGGTTCTGAAGAAGGTGTGGGGGAGGCAGATGCTGGGGGAGGAAGGGACCGTGGCTCAATCGGCTCATCTCCTTATCCTTGCACCCTCACAGTCTCCCCTCCCAGAGCCCGGCTACCTTCTGGCTGCAGCCCTTTGTCCATCCTGGTCCTTCTCGGTCCCAGCAGCTGGGACGTTGCCCATCAATTCCCTTCTCCCGGATGTTAGTACTTTTTAAGAATTGTTCCTTTCTCTCAAAAGTTCAGAAAAAAACAATTTAAGAAAGCTTATAATGCAGGTTCTGGTGGATTTGTCACTCTGCTGATTGAAGCTTCCACCGGACTCACCTCACTCTCCAAAGAGAGGGACCCACTGGATGCTGGGAGCCCCCAGTGTCAGCATCTGTCTGTCTGTCTGTCTGGCTCATGGCTGCACCCCACGTGTTCATTTTCACATCCAACTGTCCCAGCATTCTCATGAGACCCTCCTTCTACAGATGAGGAGACCCCAGCTCACAAGGTCACAGACTGGTACCTAACAGGCCGAGGAGCCTCTCCAAGTCTTTCCACGACCCTCCCAGGCTCCTCTCCGACACATACAGATGCCAGGCATGGGCAAGGGCAGCTACAGACACCCAGTGCCTGTCTCCTCCCCAGGCTCAGGATCCCCTGGATGGCTGCAGAGAGACCCTGGGAGCAGCCCCACTCACCTCAAGGCCACTGCCACCTGGCTAGCCAGGCTCTGTCTCTAACATGAAAATGAAAGAGACAGAAAAGGAAACCATCAGTGCTATTCCATTCTTCCTGAAGGGGATTTCTTCTCGCCTTTTTTCTTGGCTAAATCTGGCTATCCTGCCTGTAAGGCCAGGAACAGGAAGTGTCAGAGCACAGATTTTTTTGGGGGGGCCGTAAAATGACAAGAAGTCTGGGTTCCCTCTTTAGATCCTGAGCAGAGGGAAGATGAAAACTTATTGATTTTTATATGGGACACAAAAAGGCTAAATATGATTGATCAGGAGTTAAAATACTTGCTGTAAATTCAAGCTTTCTTTTTAAAAAATTTTCTTTCTTTTCTCATATTAGGAGACTGTCTAGTCAATAGCTTAAGAGAATGACTATGGTCTCAAAGGGATCCATCAAACACCATCATCTGAAATCAAGAAACCAAATCCATAAAAGACAAGGGGAAGCAAAGTCAAGGCTGCAGTATCGTACAGTAGATAAGCTTTGTTCTCGTAGAGGAAAGCTTCTCAATGGCTAATTAGTGCAAACAATATCTTCTTCATTAAATTTGATGACTTGTAACATTTTTAATTGGTCAAACAAGAAGTGTTCATTAAGAGAAGGAGATGTTAAGTAATTTGGCTTTCTAGCACATACGTGCTAAAAAGGAAAAATGGATCCCTGAAGACTAAGTTAAAGAAACTAATAAAAACGAACATTATTTCATTAAGAAGATGGTGTTATTGTTTACTATCGAGATGCCAACTGTAATTTGAAATTACTTTTAATATCTTCTTGGACTTGGGTGGAATTTTCTTAGCTGACAAACATATTTGGGCCTTTCTTATTTATAGAAATGTATATCTACACTAAAGATAAATCTAAGTTACAAAGTTATTAAGTAAGGTAATTATATTCAGACACTAAACCAGATTCACTTCCCAAATGCTTCTCACATCAGAGACAAGAGAGTGTTTAATTTAGCTGGAAGAGCTGTTTGCTTGATTACCTAGTGTAACTTCATGTTGACCAACTATTCCTATTGCTACTTAGGACCCTGCCAGGAGGCTTTGGAAAGGCTGTTGATAATAAGGTGGCTTTGTAAGAACAATTCCCAAAGTACAACTATCCATTTGTAGCAGGCTAATTGATGGATAGCAGCTCAGAAAGGGGGGAAATGATTGCCCAAGTAGGGATGAAGTAGAGGGGCCAAGACTGTAATTCAGCCCCTCTTTCTTACAGTGAGCTGTTTCTGAACTAGAGATGAGTTGGGAGTTTGCAGGACTTTCTCAGCCAGGACTCAACAGAGTTCCATGTGCTTGAAAAGATCTTTTTTTAATTTAGTGGGTTATGGAGTCAAGGCTTTCATCAGTCTGAGTACCTCAGTCACTTCCACCTGCCCCCACTCTCTTTGTTTATGGGTAATTCTTGGTCACCTCTCCCCACAAGACACAACTTGGACTACTGGATGTTGCCATGCTGTCCTCTGAAGGTCCATGGCCATGTGGATTCTCTGGTGGAAAATTTTTAGAGAATTTCTGGTTAAATGAACAAAGCTGAAAAAAAGAGGGAAAAAAATCTCTTGCCACCAGAAATGTTCAGAATCTCTTCTACTGAGGAGCAGGATCCAATCCTTAACAAATTTCTGATCTCAAATTATTCTACAGCGCTCTTGATCTATTTCAAGCCTTTACTTGAATTGGCCCCAAATGTGTTTCTCAAAATTGAAAAGCATGATATTTTATTTCATTCAGATAAGAAATTGATCAGCCTGTTGGCCATTCTTCTGTGACAGATTTATGCTTAATCAATTGAATTTTCTAAACTAATATATAAAAACTCTGATCAATTTAATAGCATGGTTCCATTTCGCTGAAAAAAAGTTTTAAAAAAACAGATCCATTCACAATTTTCACACATTTATTATCAATCTTTGGTTCAATAGACACAAACTGTTGATGGGCCAAACTATATTGCCTAGATATAAATCCTAAATTATTAAGACTTCTCTAAGATTCTGTGTTAAAATACTTGTACTAGAAATTTGAGATGGCCACTAGCGGCCCGGCCTGTTCTTCTTTTGCCTTGGCTACCCTTGTTCTACATCACCCAGGTGTAGGAGGTGTCTCTCCCTTGAGAGAAGGTAAGTCTTTGCATAGTAAGGATTATTTCTTTGGTCTTATTCCAAGAGGGGGCCTGACACATAACAGGTACTTAAAAGATGCTGATTAATTGATTAATTGAGAATCACTATGGTGAATTCACTTCAAACATTTGTTCTATCATGTGATTAAATTCATAAATTCAGTCCCCACAATTCTGAGACTTTTGGGGAGATTTTTGGAAATTTTTTGCCCCCTCTTCTCACGTAATTCTGCTCATCCATATCCCAGAGCCCACTTCACTAAGGTCTGTTATTACCATATCTGGAGTTGAGCTGAATGCTCCTCTGAGCATTACTCTAGGTGTTATTCTAACATCAGGCAACCAATGCAAATATTTCTATATACTCAGATGAATACTTCAAAAAGTTTTCTTCCTTTGTCTTCAGAAATCTTACAAGAGAGTCTGAATATGACACACTTGGTCTGGGTTAGCTTGCTAGGGCACTGGAGCCACAGGCCATCAAATCACCTGTTATCTTTGTTCTTTGAAATGCGAATTGGCTCTCTGGGAGCTGGCTGCTTTAGAAATGGTCCAGCCCCAGTTCAATACCATCTCAGACAAAGAGTGTGCTGATTTACATATCTATCACCCTAGGCAAGAAAGTCTTTCTGATGTTCAAAAAAGAACTGAGGAACAGCTGGGCTTGTCATCTTTCTGGTCAAACTCAAGACAATAAATTTGGGCAAGAAGTTTGTATAAAAACACATGTGTACCTGGCTGATAACTGGTTTCAGTAATTAGCATTCTACAACGCCCAAAGATTATGTTAGGTCTAGCCTTGATTTCATTATTCTGTTTTCTTTGTCTGACTAAGTCCTAATATAATAAGAAGGCCCAAACCTGCAGCCAAACTCTTCCAGAATAAATAGATTTATTCACTTAAAAGTGACTGGGAGAGTACTTCCCAGAAGATTAGGACCAGATGAATGCAGCGCCTTCTTGGTCTGAGCAAACAGAAATAAATACAATTGGCCATATGGACCAAGTTCCAGGAGAAGGATCTGCCTTAAAGAACGAACAACTTATTCAATTAATATACTTTAATGTTCCTTTAAGCAGCCATGCAGGTAGGCCCTGGCCCTCAGTCATCCATTGACTCATGGTCATTCTCCCTTTTGTCCTGCAAGGATGCTGGCCTTCCTTTTAAACCCCAAGGCTCCCCAAACACTGGCAAAATCATAAGGGACTCAATAAGGTTAAACTGTTTACATTCCTATATGAAAAAATGATATGTGTAACTCTTCAGACTTTATCACTATTAGGACGATTAGAAGAAGCATACGTAGACAAAAAGGCATGGATGTAATTTGATTTTATTGGAATGATCTCCAAAAATAAAAATAAAAAAATGAAAGGGTAAGAGAGAGGGATACTTTGGGAGAAGAGGGAAGAGAGAAATAGAACATAGAAAATTTTCTCACATAAAAGAGGCACACAAGAAAGAGCTTTTACAGTGGAAAGGGAAATGGGGAGGGGGGCTGGCAATGCTTGAACCTTACTCTCAGTGAGATTGGTTCCAAGAGGGAAGAACATATATACATACTCTATTGTATGTAGAAATGTAACTTATCCAGTGGGGAAATTGAAGAGGGAAAGGATGAAAAAAAAAAGTGGGAAGGGAATGATAAAAGGGAAAGAAGATTAAGGGAGACAGTGTTTAGAAGCAAAATAGACTTTTGAGGAGGGGCAGGATAAAAAGAGAGAGAGAAGAAGAAATGGAAGAAAATGGATTATATAGAATAATCATAAATGTGAATGTGAATGGAGTGAACTCATAAAAGAGAAGTAGATATAGCAGAATGGATGAGAAACCAGAATCCAATAGTATGTTGTTTATAGGAGATATATTTGAAACAAAAAGACACACACAGAATTAAAATAAGGTGCTGGAGTAGAATCTAATATGCTTCAGCTAAACTGAAAAAAAGGACAGGGGTAGTAGCAATAATGACCTCAAACAAAGCAACATTAAAAGTAGACTAATTCAAAGAGATAAGCAGGGAAACTACAGTATGCTAAAAAGTACCATAAACAATAAGTTAATCTAAAAATTTTTATAGCAAGCTTTTCTAATAAAGGCTTTATTTTTCAAATATATACTGAGTATAGAACTCAGTCAAATATAAAAAATAAGAGCCATTCCCCAATTTATAAATGATCAAAGGAAATTAATAGGCAGTTTTAAGAAGAAATCAAAAATCTAATCTAATCTAATCTAAAGTCCTATAAAAATGCTGTAACTCACAACTGATTAGAGAAAGGCAAATTAAAACAACTCTAATGAGTTGTGCTTATCCCATGAGATTTTCTCAGTTGGATAAAAAACTCTTGATTCTTTTATAGATAAATGTTAACATTATCAATCTAAGTGAGAGAAATGAGAAATAAAGGTTTTTAGAAACAATTAAAATAGTAGTTCTCAATCTATGAGCTATAGACTAATGAGAGTGGGGGACTGAGGAGAAGTGTGCTGCCATGACAGTCTTACAAGGGGTATTTGAATCCAGAGAACCACCAGTGCTCCCTTTGATTTTTATTTAGCTCTAGAAAAAATATACTACAAGACTCAGAATAAAGTAAGCATTCTCATTGTAAACTGAATTTGTTCACTATATGTAGATGCTATTGCAATTATCAAAATAAAAATTCACTTCCATCATATATTTTCTCAATTAACAAAAATAAATAGAACAACTACACTCATGTTCAGGGTCTATCACATTTTTTTTTTTAATGTTAAAGAAAGCTTCACTTAGTTTAGAAGGTTGGAAAACAATGAACTAGACTCTAGGGATGTCAAATAATGGCGGTACTTGAATTTACAGAGTGTCAGGCTTCAAGGGAAGGATGGGGAGGACAATGGTAGAAGACTATGATTTGCATGGATATACATGTCTAAGTGCATATACATGTATATACATGTATTATGTATGTGGGTACATGAATATGTATGTGTACAAATTTCCTTTTTTTCAGGCTGGATGGAGGATAGTTATTTTGACAAAAATTCATATTATATATTAATTTTATACCACCATAGTAGAAAATACAGCACTGCATATCTGTGGTGTCTTGATGCTAAGGGCACATTAAATAAACTTCTATTCACTTTTCTCCATAAATAAAAGGTTTATTTTGTATAGAACTTAAATCCTTTTTGCTGGAGTTCCTCCTCATAATTTTCCTTTTTCATTCTCTATGTTTAAGGGATCTCCCAGATGTCTGAAGTTCATTATTCAATGCACCTTCTCTTACTTTTCTCTTTCCTAGACTTAGCTGTGCAGTAAATTTAGCCCTCTTCACAAAAAGGTTCGACTCAATCATTTATCGACCTACTGACTCTTTTTCACATCATCCACTAAGAGTTCAAGACCTTGCGACAATAACCAAACTCACAGGGAGACAAGTGGGAGAAATGCTCGAGGAGGTGGGAATCGGGGGCACTTTTCCTGCCTTCCACCAAACGTCAGGAGAAAGGTGATGAGACCTTAGGGGCACAAGGCTGGCCTTGAGGGCACTGAAATGGCTGCCACAATTCTACCCACCACTTCTTCATTATCATTACAATAACTTGAGGGGACTTTCTAAGGTCCCCTTGAAATCTGCCAGCTCAAATGCAAATAAGACTGAATTTCTCCTCCAAGTCACTATTGATCAGAGAAATGCAAATTACGACAACTCTGAGATACCACTACACACCTGTCAGATTGGCTAAAATGACAGGAAATGATAATGATAACTGTTGGAGGGGATGTGGGAAAACTGGGACACTGATACATTGTTGGTGGAACTGTGAATGGATCCAACCATTCTGGAGAGCAATTTGGAGCTATGCTCAAAGAGTTATCAAACAGTGCATACCCTTTGACCCAGCAGTGTTTCTACTGGGCCTATATCCCAAAGAGATTTTAAAGGAGGGAAAGGGACCCACATGTGCAAGAATGTTTGTGGCAGCCCTTTTTGTAGTGGAAAGAAACTGGAAATTGAAAGGATGCCCATCAATTGGAGAATGGCTGAATAAATTATGGTATATGAATGTTATGGAATATTATTGTTCTGTAAGAAACGATCAGCAGGATGATTTCAGAGAGGCCTGGAGAGACTTGCATGATCTGGTGCTGAGTGAAGTGAGCAGAACCAGGAGATCATTATATACAGCAACAAGACTATACGATAATCAATTTTGATGGACATGGTTCTCTTCAACAATGATGTGATTCAAACCAGTTGTGCTGCGATGAAGATAGTCATATACATCCAGAGAGAGGCCTGTGGGAACTGAGAGTGAACCACAACACAGCATTCTAACGCTTTCTGTGAATATTTCCATGCATTTTGTTTTCCTTCTTAGATTGTTTTTTTCTTCTTCTCTTTCTAGATCTGATGTTTCTTGTGCAGTAAGATAACTGTATAGATATGTATACATGTATTGTATTTGTCATATAATTTATCCTATTTAGCATGTATTAGATCACCTGTCATCTAGGGGTGGGGGGTGGGGGGAAGGAGGGGAAAAGGTTGGGAAAAAAAAGTTTTTGCAAAGGTCAATGTTGAAAAATCACTCATATGTTTGTAAATAAAAAGCTTTATAAAAAAAAAAAAGACTGAATTTCTCTGGTGTAAAATGGGTGTTTCACTTCTACCACTTTTCAGTTCTTAAATGAAGCAGTGGCACAAAGCCATTTAGGGTTTAGAAACAGTGTCACTCCCTGACCTTGCCATGGGTTAAAGTTTATCAAAACAGACTTTTCTTGCTTTTCTCGAGGAGAGCCTTTCTTTTTTGCTTCTTTTAAGAATCTGCACATATATTCTGAGGTGTTTCTCACGCCTTTCTCCTTCTCTCTACAAACCTATATAACACACCCACCCACACCCACACCCACAAACTAAACCTCAAAGAAGTCAAGAACTACTTTTCTTAAAATCAAGCTGCAGCCCTGGCTGCCTAAGCTAAGTGTTGAGAAGGGAAGGGCCTTATTTTCTCTTTCCCTTTTGCATCCATTTGACAATGGATTTCCCTTCCCATCGCCAGTAAATCATTTTAACAGAACCTATAAAATAGGATTTCAGCTTAATGAACTTTCTTGCTGTGAAAAAATAATCTTTTCTATAACCTTGATGTCCAAAGTCTCTACAAAGGCAATGAATTTGATGAACTTTAGGGTGGGCCAGGCCCTGTGCACCCAAAGAAAGAACTGAGAATACTTGTCCCCAGGGATGCCATTGCACTCAAGGAAGGGAAGGCGTACACAAGGGAGAAGTCCCTATAAAGTCTGGGAGAAGCAAACACAAAGCCAGGGGAGAAGGGGAACTTGGCGGACCAGGAACACTCACTCCTGAGGCTGAGCCCCTGAGGGTCGGGACGTGAGGGGGCTGGGCCCAATCGTGCCAGGTTTTAAGTGCCAGACCCACGTGTATTTTATCTATCAGGCAGGGGAGAGCCTCGGAAGCTTCTGAACAAAGTGCGCAGTTTGGCCTGTGATGGACTAACTCTGATTTGCCAGCAATGTGGAATAAGGCTGACGGAGGGGAAAAACAGGAGCAGGGAGACCACATCTGGAAGCAGAATTGCAATAATTCAGGTGGAAAGTGGAGAGGACAAGATTATATGCAATCCATTTAAAAGAAAACTGGACATTTTTTCCCTCAAAACAAAAAGCTCAATTTAAAGCAGAGCCAAGCATAATTCCCAGAGGTGACTTGGGCACCAAGACAGTGCTTTCTACGTAATTCCCTGTGTGCGAATCTCCCGATTAGAAAACATTCTCTCATAAATTCTTTAAGTTACTGATGCCTGTGAATGACAGAAAGGATGGTTCATATAATCCTTTGGAGTCTTTTTTCCCCCTAAATATTGTGTTTACTAAAATTTCTTATAATACATGCAAAGTGTTTTAAATAAATCTTTTCCTAACGGTTGATATTATGGATATCTTGATCTAAATGCCAAAGCTGTCAAGTATGGACATCCCATTTTTCATTTCATTTTATTTTTGGTGAGGCAATTGGGGTTAAGTGACTTGTCCAGGGTCACACAGCTGGGAAGTGTTAAAAGTTTTTGACAACCTGGACCCATCTACCTTCCCATCCTCACTGTGAATTACTCTCCACTCCCCCCACCCTTGGCATTCTTCAGTCCAAGCTGCACTTCTTGTCTTTTTCACAAAATCATCCTGCCCTACTCTGTGACTTCGCGCAGACTGTCCGCCATTCTTGGCCCGCCACCCTTCGCTCTGTCTCTCAGAATTTTTAGTTTCCTTCAAAGCTCAGTTCAGGGAATGTGACCTCCTCCAGAAGTCTTTTTCATCCAATCCTGGGGGTACCCTCCATTCAAAGATTTCTCCCAAGAGCTACTGGGGCCTAGAAAGCTTAAGCACCGGGGGCTGAGGTCCTGTGCACAAGAGACTGACAATCCTGGGCCTGGGCCTGGGGGCCTCCGAGAAGGCCGAGCTCCAGCCACATCACAGTAAGACATCACTATCGGAGGAGGGAAGTGTTCATTCACATCTCTTATAGTGTGGATAAATTAAATGAGGAGAATGTAGCTCTTGGTCAGCATCTGAGCTTAGAGGACACTCACTTTACTACAATAAAGGGGGAAAAACACCTCTCATCCTTAGGATCTACTTTTTAGACTTGGACTGAATGAAGAGGTGGAAGCTAAAAGAATGTTATTTAAAATAATTTAGATTTAAAAAAAATAAAAATAACACTATAATGATGTTCCAATGTAATACTGTACTTTTTGTGGTATTTAGTCAAAAGAAAGCTTACTCTAAAATTAATCATTATGGTCTATTTCACGTGCATGGTTGACAGAATTGTGTTTTCTACATGATCCTCTGACTTCCTTTAACCCTACCATTACATTCAATAGTCCTTAGACTACACCATTTTCTAAGTGGTCTTATCTCTAGCCAAGGCATTTTTAGGTGACAAATTTCCATGGTGGCTAAGCAGTTATTAAATAAAGTATATTACTCTAAAGCAGCTTCTTAAGGTCTGAAATCACACAACCTCAAATATGAATGCTATCAAAACTGTAATTTCATACCCCATCAGAAGCACCAAAACTTCCAGAACTAGGACTGAAAAGAGCAGTACAAAAAAGCCTGAAGCTTGGAACAGTGCTCCATAAACCACTCCAGGAATAGAATTCAGCTTTAACATGAAGTTCAAAGTCAATTAAAAAAAAAAGGTGGGGAAAATAAGCAAAACAGTAAAAAAGAACTTGATTAAAAGTTACTCTGGTAACAGAAAAGATCAAGACGCAAACTCAGAGGACAGCAATGGTAAAGCAGCTACAAGCAAAGCCTCAAAGAAAAAAATATATATTGGATACAAACCCAATAAGAATTCCTAGAAGAGTTTAAAAACTGGTTTTAAAAATTTAATAAGAGTGGTAGAGGAAAAACTGGAAAAAGAAACAAAAGTGATACAAGAAAATTATGAAAAATCAATTAACAGTTTGGTAAAAGAAGCACAAAAAATACTGATGAAAATAACACAACTGTTAAAAACAGAACTGAACAAATGGTTAATGAGGTACAAAACTTCACTGAAGACAAGAACCCTTAAAATTAGAATTGGTCAAATATAGAAGAGTTACAAAAGCTCAGTAAAGAAAATGATTTTTTAAAAATCAGAATTGGGCAAGTGGAAACTAATGTTTTCAAGACACATCAAGAAACAATAATAATTAAAAGAATGAAAAAAATGTTTTCATCAGAAGAACAATTAATCTGGGAAAATAAATCAAGGAAAAATAATTTTAAAATACTGGAATACTTAAAAGCCATGAAAAGAGGTTAGACACTGTATTTCAAGAAATTATCATTGAAAAGTGTCTTCATATCTTAGGCTCGGAGGGTAAAATAGAAATTGAAAGAACCCGTCACACTTCCTGTGACAGATCACAAAATGAAAATTTCCAAGAATATTATAACTAAGTTGCACAACTCCCAGGTCAAAGAGAAATACTTTAAGAAACCGGAAAGAATCATTCAAATACTCCAGAACCACAATCAGTATTATACAAAATTTAGCAACTTCCATGTTAAAGGGATGGAAGACTTGAAATATGATATTCCAGAAAGCAAAGAAGCTCAGACTGCAACCAAGAATAAGCTACCCACCAAAGCTGAGGATGGCCCTTCAGGGAAAACAACGGTTATTTAATGAAACAGAGGTACTCCTGATGAAAAGATAGAGCCAACTAAAAAATTAACATTCAAAAACTTCTTCAATGAAGAAAGGCATAACAAAGTAAACATGAAAGATTAATCATAAGGGTCTCCAAAAAGTTAAACTGCTTACATTTCTATGTGGGAAGATGATACATGTAAATTGTAAGAACTTCATATTTATTGGGACAGCAAAAAGAAGTTTACATAGACTAAAAACATGGCTGTGAGTCAATTGTGTTGAAATAATCTTTAAAAAATGAAAGTAAGAAGGAGATGCACTGGGAGAAGGGGGAAGGGAGAGGCAGAATGGGCAAAATTATCTCATATAAAAAAGGCATACAAGAAAGTGCTTTTATAGCAGATGGGTAAAGAGTGGGATGGGCAATTCTTGAACCTCACTCCCACTGGAACTGATACAAAAAAGAAACTATATAAACACACTCAGTTGTATGTAGAAATGTATTTTACCTGACAGAGAAATAGGAGTGAAAGGGGATAAGAGAAACAGGGAATTGATAAAAGGAAGGGCAGATTAAGGGAAGCAGTGGTTAGAAGCAAAATAGATTTTTGAGGAGGGACAGGATAAAAAGAGAGAGAGAAGAAATGGAAGAAAAAGGGAGGGAGGGAGATACAAAGTGATCATAACTGTGAATGTGGATAGGATGAAGGTATACATAAAATGGAAATAGCTAGCAGAATGGATTAGAAATCAGAATTCAACAGTATGATGCTTAAAAGAGAGAAACTTGAAACAGAAAGCACACCAAGAGTTAAAACAAAGGACTAAAGCAGAATCTAATATGTTTCAACTAAACTCAAAAACAAAACAGGGCTAGCAATCATGATCTCAGACAAAGTAAAAGCAAAAACAGACCTAATTAGAGAGATAAGAAGAGAAACTACATTTTGCTAAAAGGGATCACAGACAATGAAGGAATATAAAAAATATTTACAGTTTCTCTGATGAAGGCTTCATTTCTCAACTATGTACTGAGTATAGAACTGAATTAAATTTATAAAAATAAGAGTCACTCACCAATTGATAAATGGCCAAAGGATATGAACAGGCAGTTTTCAGAAGAAGAATTCACAGTTATCTACAGTCATATGAAAAAATGTTCTAAATCACTATTGACAAAG
The DNA here is from genome assembly GCA_023553655.1 of Myrmecobius fasciatus. Taxonomy (NCBI): domain Eukaryota; kingdom Metazoa; phylum Chordata; class Mammalia; order Dasyuromorphia; family Myrmecobiidae; genus Myrmecobius; species Myrmecobius fasciatus. Next base: position 132,211 of record JAJPUD010004219.1, on the reverse strand, counting down.
ACAACTCCAATAGACTTGGGATGGAAAATGCATGCAGAGAGAGAATTATGGAGACTGAATATAGATCAAAGAATAGTATTTTCACCTTTTTTGGTGGTGATGTTTATTTGTTCACGTTTCCTTTCTCGTGTTTCTTTTCCCTTCCGGTCTGGTTTTCTTGCACAACATGACAAATATGGAAATAAGTTTAAGAGTATTATACATTTATAACCTATATCAGATTACTTGCTGTCTTGGGGGGAAAGGGAGAGGAAAGGGTGAGAGGGAGAAAATTTGGGACACAAAATCTTGCAGAAATGAATGTTGAAAACTGTCTTTATATGAACTTCAAAATAATATTAAAAATAAATCACTATCAATTAGAAAAAGGCAAATTCAAATATCCCTAAAGTACTATTTCACATATATCAGAAATGATAAACACTAGCAGGGATGAGGGGAAAATACACTATTGAACTGTTGGTGGAATTGTGAATTAGTCTGACTATTCTGGAGAACAATTTGGAAGTAGGCTCAAAGGGCTATATAACTGTGCATATCCACTGACCCAACAATGCATCTGTATCCCAAAGAAATCAAAGAAAAAGGACAAGGACTTATATACACAAAAATATTTATAGTAGTTCTTTTTGTGGTGACAAAGAATTGGAAATTGAGGGGATGTCAATCACTTGGGATATGGCTGATTATGATGTAATATCATTGTGTTATGGGAAATGACAAGGGGAATGGCTTCAGAAAAAACATGGTTAAGACCTATGAGAAGTGATACAAAGACAAGTGAGAACCACCAGAAGAGTACAGCATATAGTAACAGCAGTGCTGCAGTGATGATTGGCTATGAAAGACCTGGCTATTCAAAACAATATAATAATCCAAGATATTTCCAAAAGACTCATGATGAAAAAATGCCATCTACCTCCAAAGAGAGAACTGATGAACTCAGTGCAAAATGAAGTATACTTTTCTCACTTTATTTTCCTTGCTTTTTAAAAAATATGGCTAATATGGAAATATGTTTTGAATATTTTCCATGTATAATTAATATCATATTGCTTATCTTTTCAGTGAGTGGAAAAAGGCATGGGAAGGAGGGAAAAATTTACAATTCAAAATTTAAAAAGAAATGAATATTTAAAAAAAAACCTATCCAGCAAAACTGAGTATAATTCTTCAGGTATAAAAATAATAATAATGGATATTTAATGAAATAGAAGACTTTCAAGCATTCCTGATGAAAAGATCAAAGATGAATAGAAATAAAATTTTCAAAAGACTCAATAGAAACATAAAAAGGTAAACATGAAAGAGAAATCATAAGGGACTCAATCAAGTTAAACAATTTCCCATATGGGTAACTCCTAAGAACTTTATCATTATTATGGCAGGAAGAAGGAGTCTACATAAGGATGAGTCAATTATGTTGTGATGATCTTAAAAAAATTAAGGGGTGAGAAAAAGGGACACACTATGAGAGAGGGGAAAAGAAAGAGTGAAAAAATCATCTCAAATAAAAGAGGTGTACAAGGAAGAGGTGTTACAGTGGAGGAAAAAATAAGGGGGGCAGCACATTTGAACCTTATTCTCTTATGTACTTGTTCAAAGTGGGAAGTATACACACTCAATTTGGTGGAGAAATCTATCTTACTCAACAAGGAAGCAGGAGGGGAGGGGGATAAGAAAAGGGTGATTAAAAAAAGAGGGTGGATTAAGGGAGAATGGGAGAATGTTTAGAAGTATAACAGACTCTTGAAGAGGGTAAAAAAAAAAGAAGAAACAAGAAAATAGGAGAGAGGGAAATACAGTCATCATAACTACTCTTGGAAATTAAAACTGGTCCCTTTTAACAGTGATATTCTTCTATTCATGCTCCACAACGATTCAGAGTGCTATACTCTCATGAGAAAGGTTATTTTTTTACTATTATATTAATAACCAATTATTAAATTTGGATCCAGGCTTTTTTCCTCAATTTTCTCAGTAAGGCCCAGCCCTTGTTAAAGCCAGCTTCTGAAGGACATCACTGATTGGGGAGATTGCCCCCTGGCCCTCAGTGAACATGCTCTTCAGTCTTGGATGGGACCCTACCCAACCAGGGGACCTAAACCTGTTTAGAGGATAAATAGAACTCAGGCTGGGTGAGTCCTGAGCCCAAGGAAAAGAGCCCTCTCCATTAGAGTCTGGGGTGAGCCAGCTCAGGAAGGAGAAAAGTGACCACTCTCGTCACCGTTTGGGGCCGGATTTCCCTGTCTGGACAGCTGGAGGCCACCGTCAGGATCCAGTGCCCTGCTTAGCAGAAGGAGCCCAAGACTTCTGGCTCCCCTCCTCCTTAAATGTCCACCAACCAGAACTGCACTTCATGGGTCCTGTCAGAAAGTACACACCTGATCTAAGGTGCTTCAGAGCCTCTCCTGAGTCTCCTGGCTACCTAAAGAAACCACTGACCATCCACTTACTGACTGATAATTAATAAACTGATTATCAATTAAACAGAAACTGTCTCCTGGGGCTTTTCATCATCACACTTAGAAAAACCAAAATTGCAGGGGGGACCTACAAGGGCATGGCGAGGTGGGCACAAGGAGAGCAGGTTGTGTACCTGTGGCCCGAATAATTATAGTGTAAAGTCCTTAGTGCTGGTCAGACAGGTGGCCATTCAAGGTTCCATGACAGCAGGGCTTTCCCTCTCTGAGTGTGTGTCCACCTGCACCTTCTGCAATGACATGGCCCTTTTTTGCTGGTGACATCAGTTCCCCTGAGCCAACCAGCCCACGCCATAGCTGTCCCTTGGGGCCAGGACCACCTAAGGCCATCTTCCCCAAGCTGCCATGGGGACCTGGAAGTACCAGTCTGATCCTGGGCCTCCCCACTGCTTAAATGTAGCCTCCTAAGCTTGGCAGTGCAAGATCTTCAGGCTTCTTGCCCGTCTGCCCCTCCATTCCTTCTCCATTCTGGCTGGGTTGGCCCCTATGTCCTCCTCCCCCCAGCCAGCCAGAAGTCACTCCCCCTCAGACTCTATCAACTGCATGCTAATCCATTTACATGTGAAATCTCTCTCTCAGCCCACCAGAAGGTCAATCCTCTGAGGGAAAAGGGCTGTTTCTCACCTTGGTCTTTGTGTCTCCAATGCCTTATATACAGTAGGCATTTAATAAGTGCTTGTTGCATTGTATGGTATTGCATGATGCACACACTCAAAAGGCCCCTTGTCTTTTTTATTTGATAAAGATTTGATGGGAGTTTTTTTTCTATCTGAAGTAAGCCCTATTCAACCTCGGCTACTACCATACAAATAGAAAGAAACGTAATCTGGTCTGACAAGGGCCCCTTTATGTTTCAAGTGGGCTACAATCCCCAAATCAGATAGATTTGAAGCTAAGTTCAGAGTTACCATTAAAGAGAAAAACATTGTCTGAATTTAAACTGAAGCTCCTGCTTTTAAAAAAGTGTATAACTTAACTGGCAATGTTTGCTCAGTACAGAGAGCTGGTTCCCAAGGTCACATTAAAGGAACAAATCTTTTCCTTTGGATATGAACCTGGACTATCCACACATTTTCAATATATCAAGAACTAGCTCTGAGAAGGCAGCCACACTAATTTTAGGTATCAAAGTCTTTTATACTACACAAGAACAAGTAAATCCTTTTCCTCTGTATTAAATTTGAAGGCCAGGTCTTCCTTTGTTTCCTTGGGCCCTTTCTCAGTTTCTTGCCTCCCACCTGTGCTCCTTGTTAGGAGGCCCAGTAAAAACAACATAGCAGACAGAAGCTTCACAAGATTCAGGAGTCTGGCCTTTCTCCTCATGCTCCGGCCCAGCTGGAGGGCGGAGAGATGCACCCAACACAGCCACCGGCATCTAAAACCTTTCAGAGAATCCCTGGGACTCAGTCCCTTTGGCCAGGGCTCCAGTGGTCTTCTCTGGGCAGGCCATCTGGGGGATAACTTCATCAGCTTACACCGAGCTCATGGACTCACGGACTGATGAAGGAGACGTAAAAACTTGGAGCAGAGACGTCCAGTGCAGGGCGGACACGCACAAAAATGCCCACCGATGGAAGGGTGCTGGGAGAGGCTCAGACCTCTGGGTGAATTCTGCCTCAGGAGTGGAGGTGGGAGGCAGGTAGGGATGATTACGTGTATTTTACAGATAAGGAAAGAAACCAAGAAAGTTCCCAGGAGACAAAGGAAGACCTGTTCTTCAAATGTAATATAGAGGAAAAGCATTGACTTGTTCTAGTGTAGTATAAAAGACTTTAATACCTAAAATTGAATTTTAAAAACTCCAAAGTGAAACTCCTGGCTGTCTTACTGTACTTGTATTTTTGTGACATTATCCCTGGACTTCTCTTAAGGATGATTAAATGTCCTGAGCCTATCCAAGTAAATTCTTCTTTAATAAGTCAAGCCACTAATGACTTCTGTAATTCTAAAAGAGGATGAAATTTTCTATTCACAAGTAAAAAAATTCTTAAATATTATATTCTAAGTCAAGTCTGTGAACTCAGTCATTATAAAATTTGCTTACTCATTTATCAAAATAATTTGTGAACTACTCAAGTCTGTTTTGTTTTGTGAGTATGTGTGGTTTGTGTGTGTGTGTGTGTGTGTGTGTGTGTGTGTGTGTGTGTGTGTGTGTGT
>JAJPUD010004219.1:106770-127561 GCA_023553655.1 Myrmecobius fasciatus | reverse complement strand
TGTGTGTGTGTGTGTGTGTGTGTGTGTGTGTGTGTGTGTGTGTGTGTAAAAGGGATTCTTGATATTTGAAGGCTTTCTCAAGATTCTAGGTAGGCAAGAGGCCTGTAAGAATCCCAGAAGATGCTGCTCCTGCATGCAAGAGGCACTGCCAGGACCTCCTAGGAAGACTACCCTATTTAAGGGGAATTAAAAAGCGGTATCCTGTAGCTCGGTCATAGCCTCTCACATCCTCATAGTGCTTAGAGGGAGGCAGGAAGCTGGTGAGAAAGCCAACTCAGGAAACTGGTCTCAACTCAACAATCCTTTCAGAAGGAAGTGGCCACTATTGCTACAATACCAGTACTGTACCACCCACAACCCTGTGGCTAGGTTCTCAAATATTCCAAGGCCATTTTCAGGAAAAGAAAATCTATATACCTTTCCCTAGGCTGCACTCAGTATTATTTTGTTACTCCAAACATATGTCCTTATTTACAGTCACTTACCTCTGGGCCATAATAAAGGAAGCAGGAGAGGGACTAGGAAGAACAACAGATTTGGAATTAAGAGAGAGCCAGGCTTAACCAAGTATTTTTGGCACTTAGTGATGTGCAAATATGGGAAAACCATTTAACCACTCTGCATATGGTTTGTTTTCTCATCTGCAAAGTAGAAATAATACTATCCGAAACATCTATTTCTGGAAAATTGTGCAGATCATTGAGACAATGCATAAAAAGGTTTTTGTAAAAAAGAATATGAAAGCATCTGTAAAAAGGCATTTATGAGCCAAATGTTGTTCTAAGCATTGTGGACATAAATATAAAAAGCAAAAACAGTTCCTTCCCTGGATGTGCTTACATTCTGAGGCAAAGGACTAGGGAATGATGGTCAGAAAGGGATTTTTTGCTTTGAAAAGTTATGGATTCAGAGGAAAGTATAAGAATGCTAATGTACTTGTGTTTAATTTTTTTTCTATGAAAATACAAAATAAAACCACTTCACCCAATATGATTCTTAAATAACTATGCATATATAAACCACTAGTTGGAAGTACCTCAAACCTACATCTGAAATACTCATGTTTAAAATCATTTATAATCATTTACTTGCATAATAATCCTTAATCAAAGTTCCTATTAAATTAAATGAAAATTATGGGCTCCCTCTGCTGGCTAAAATGTCTAAATGGAAAAAAAAGTAATATTTTCTCTAAAAATTATGCAGTCCCTTTCTTCTTAGGAAATCTAAATACGTAGAGGATATTGCCTCATTTATTTGCGCATGTGATTTGGGGCTTTGGAAGATACCATTTCCCAAATGAAAAAATGGAGGTGCTGACATTATTTACAAGCATGGAAGCAGCAGAATTAGAAGTAGGTCTCTTCGCTCTCAAATTATGGAAGAATTCTTAATTATCCTGGTGCATTTCAAAGCCATATTGTGAGATCTAGGCTCATGAGAAATATTCCAATAGTTTTCTTTGACCAACAGTTTAATTTCCTTAACCAACAGTTTGATTTAGCCTCAGACATTGGCTAGCTGTGGGGACCAGTCATTCCGTCCTGTTTGCCCCAGCTCCCTCATCTGTAAAATGAGCTGAAGGACACGGCCAACCCCTCCAGCATCCCTGCCAAGGCAAACCCTCCAGATCTGGACATGAAACGAGGAACCATGCTCATTTCTGCTGACCCCTTCCTCTCCCAGGGAGGCTGGGCTTCCTCTGCTGCACCTGCCGTGCCTTCATGAGTACTCTCCCCTTCTCTGCACTCACCTGGCCACTCAACCCCTCCATGAGCCTTCCACCTGGTCCCTCTCTCCCCACCCAAAACCCTCTTCCTCAGGCACTGGCCTAACGGTTCTTCCCCATTCTTCTGGCTCTCTCCAGCTTCAAAGAGAAGGTCACACAACGGGCCTAGCAGCCAAGGCCCCAGGTGTGGCTCAGCCTCTCTCCCTAGCTCTATTTCATGCTACCAGCCCTTCATGGGCTTAATTCTAAGTCGTCTTTCATTGTTCTTCCTCCATCTTGTCCCATTCTCTCATATTACTCTTTCAAGAAGGCTGTGCCTGATGTCTGGAATACAGTCCTTCCTCTTCTTCACCTTCAGATCTCTCTCTCTTCCTTCAAGGGTCAGTTCAGGTACTACCTTACCTCCTCCATGCACTTCCCTGTCCCTCCCCCCCAACCCCCAGGTAAATGAGATCTCTTCCTTCTCAAATTTTCCTAGAACATTTTTATTACCCACATCTCTTTGCAGCTCATTTCCCTGCCCATTCGACTCTAAGATCTTTGGGGGCAGGAGTTATATGCAGTTTTTCATCTCTGAGCAATGTGCCTAACAAACAGACTTAATGTTTACTGAACTGAACTGGGTTGTTGGACAGGGTTTGCAGACAGGGATGGATTTCTTCTGGAACAACTCTCTCCCACCACGCCAACTAAATCAGAACTGACCCTCCCTCCTTCAGACTTCCCTTCTCAGACACCTAAGATGTAGTATCCTGTGTCACTGCATGTAAAATAGTAAGTACTACTACATATGGCTACTAGTACAGTGTAGGGTCACGGTACACTACGAGAGGGAGCATGGAACAGTCAGCAGGGCTAACCTGGGATCAGCATTCAAGTTGTGCCTCTGCTATGTAGTAACTGTGTGACACTAGCGTATTTTAATAGATGTGGGAATCATTTCTGAATTGGCTGCATATGTAGAGTCAGGACACAAATTGTGAGAGAAAAGATCAAAATCATTATCAACTTAAAAGAATAAAAAGGAGAAAATATGGTGTGCAACTGAGACATTAACTTGATGTTCAAATAAACTGTTGACATACAAAGAGAGAAATGAATAAAAGCATGGTCACTGACATAAATTAGTATGTTCTCCTAAGGAAATTAATGTCATTGATATAAATCTGTCACCATAATAAGGAGGCCAAAGGAAGCTAGAAACCAATTCAATAAGGAAACACTTGATTTCCTCAACAAACAAAGATTTGGTAGCTAAAGACAACACCATTCTAGAATATAAACTCATTTTTCAAAAATCTTGTAGAAGATAATGATGGCAGATAATAAAAATTATGATCTCATAAGAAATAAGAAAGATAAAAAAATAAGTTAACAAAAAGATTGGCAGGAGACCCAATGAAGAAAAGCCATCCAGAGGATACTTAAGTATGAAACTGAAAGGAAGATTACAAATACACTAAACAAAATGGTGATCTACCAAGATTTTCCTAACAGACTCTTTACCATCAAAACAGTGGAACCAACATAGACTCTAACATGACAGTCTAAGATTGGCTTCATGAGAAAATAGAAAGGCACTACAGCATATAAAGTGAGGAGAACATCTGAACGCTGGAGAGGAATGTGCAAGGATCCCCCAATTTTAAAGATATAAAGGGACTGGCCCTAAAGATGTGTGAGAAAGGGGAGGGTGCCAAGGGCACTGGGAAAAATCCTCTACGTTATTACTGCCAAAAAAGAAAGAGTGACCAAGGAAGCTAACCCACAAATTATCTGCTTATTTCCCTATCTCTGTAAAAAGTTTATGTGGATGGGTATTTTGGGCATCTGTCGAGGGCTTCCCTGGGCCACATTTAGTAAAAGAACAGGCAGCTTTTACAAATGTATTCTGTAGCAGGCCACATGTTGCACAATTGACCAAAGGCATAAAAAAACCTACAAGCTCTTCCTATATTTGTTTATTAACTCTGGTAGCTCTCCTCTAACAAGATATTTCCCACGACTATGTCAAAATCCCATGATTCTTTGGGCAAGAGAACAACAAAGAGAACTGTAATGACTCTGGCTATTAGTACCAAGCAAGGTATAAAAAAAGCAAGTCTGCTTGTTCCACTGGTAGCCATGTAATGTCAGTGGAATATACAGTGGGAAGAAGCCTGGCTCTGGAGTCAGAAAACCTGGGTTCAAATCTTATCTCTGACACTTACTAGCTTTGGAACTTTAGACAAGTCACTCACTTCCCTGGACCTTAGTTTCCTTATTTGTAAAAGACAAACTGGTATCCAGACAGCCTCTTGTACTCCACTCTAATATCCCACCATTTTATGAAGATGAGGACGGATTGGGTGGAGCCCGACGGAAGCTTCGTCCCAAACCAGAAAGGAGTCATACTGGATAGGCAGACATATTTTCCAACAGACATAGGACTTCATCCATGTGGTTGTGATTTGCATAAATGAAGAAGTAACCACATTAAGGAGGTCACATATCCTGTGGAGTTGTTCTACATTTTTGTTTTCTATAGAGAAAAATCTATTAAAATATTTAAAAATCCAACATGCTTTTCTTTATCAATGAATCAAAATCCCATAGGTATGGGTGTCCTTTCCACATTACACACTAGATTTCTGTACAACTCATCCTGTATGATTCTCAACCCACAAAATTCTTGTCAAAAACACTCCAAGAGAGGGATCCATCTAGCACTTGGAGGACTTCTGAAACTCAGTATTTTGTCCCTCTGGCAGTTAGATCTGGAGCTGGATGCATTTTCTTTTATCGAGATATATATTCCACTGAATTGAACAAACGTTCATTAAGTACCTACAATGAGCAGAGCAAGGCATTGTGGTTGCCATTTTTGCTACTAATGTGGCCTTTGACATCACTGTACATCCATGTGATGTGTCTTTCTACTCTACCTTTTATCATCTGTAATTTTATTTTTTCTAGGGTTATGGTATCTCATGGCCTATAGCCATGTAAACATTAGACTCTGTGTGCTTTTGTCCTGTCTATCCCCAAGGTCTATAATATTCTACCCCTCATTTTTCCTTCCCTTCAAGACCCAGTTCAAATGGCACCTTCTAAACAAAGACTTTCCTTGTGCCTGCAACCTCCTAAACCTTCCCTCAAAGGCTCCCTTCCATTTACTTGTGTGTCTCTTGCATGTTCCCCTTTATTTATATATTGTCTTCCCCAATGGAATACAAGTTCCTTGAGGACAGAGACTAATTTTTTATCCCTAATATTTAACCCAGTGGATGGCACATAATAAATGATTGATCCAGTAGAAAAATGCCATCAAAATGGTAAACTTTTGTGAGAGCAAGCATCATGGAATAAATGCTATTATAGAATGTCTAAAGTTCTGGTGCATAGATATAATGCAATATGATAGCAGTCTCAGAAATGATGAATGTAATGAATATAGAGAAGCACAGAACAGACCTCGATGAACTGATATAAAGTGAAGTAGGCAAATTCAGAAAAACAATGTTCAGAAAAAAATGACTATGAGGAAAATGGAAAGAAAGATCACCATGAAGCAAACCAACTTGAATGTTCTGAAAAGATAAAGAACAAGCTGGGCCCCAAAGGAGAGATAGGAGAAGACAACTTCTACAAAAGCCTGTCAGTTGCCAAATTTTGCCAATTCTATCTCTATAATATTTCCTGTAGAGACCCCCTTTGTTTCCCATACATTGCCACGAATATGGCTCATAACCTTATTACTTCATTCCTGAACAAAAGCACTAGCTACTGGTTGACCTCCTGTCTCAAAGGCCATTCCACTGTTCCAGGTCATTCTCCTCTCAGGTGTCACGCTGATCTTTCTCAAGTACAGGACTGGCCTTGTCACCCCTAATCAATAAACTCCAGTGATTCCTAATTACCACCAGGATCAAATGTAAAGTCCTCTGTTTGGCTTTTAAAGTGTTTCATAAGCTGGGTCCTTTCTACCTTCCCAGTCTTCTTACATTTTACTCACCTCCAATACTGTGCAATCCATTGACACTGGCTTCCTTGCTTTTTTTCACTCCATCTCCAACTCAGAGCATTTTACTTGTCTGTCCCCTATGCCTCCCTCCCATCTGATCCTCCCTGATTTGCCTAGCTCCTTTCAAGCCTCAGTTAAAGGCCCATCTTCTACAAGAAGCCATTCCCAGTGCTCCCCAATCTTAGTACCTTCCCTGTGAGAGTATCTCCAGTTTATCTTGTATATATCTTATATGTACATGACTGTCCGCATGTTGTCTCTGTTTTTTTGTTTGTTTGTCCTTCTTTGTCTCTCTAGGGCTTGACACCATGTTGTAATACAGAGAAGTTGCTTAATAAATGCTTGTTGTCTTGACTTGACTCCACTCCTTTGTAGAGGAAGGGGACCACAGATGTAGAACGCTGTATATAATGTCATGCTTTTTTTCAATGTGCTGATTGATTTTGCTGAATTTATTTTTTCTTCTTCTCTTTAAAATATTTCTTTGTTATTTGGCATGATTCTTGAGATGATAGAAGGGGAAAATGTAGGGAATATAAAAACAAAAGCTATGTCAATTTTTAAAAAGCACAGTATGATTTTGAAATGCAATCTAGCCTCCTCTCTGCTTATTCAATTCTGGGCCCAGCTACATTATTCATCTGCAATGCAAACCCTAGATAATATCTACATCTAAGAATTCAGCTACAGATATATCAACCAATTCAACAGGCTCCCTGCCCATAGAATGGTTTCTCTGCTTTTGGAAATATGATATTCAATTCTCTTCTGTGATTTCTGGTGGGTGCAGATTTGTTTTGCTTAAATTTGTTTCTTTTCCTTTGTACATGAAGGTCTTTCTCCTCATCACTCACAGAATTTGTCCCTGGCACTGTTCAATTTAATCCCCTTAATGATGATAGCTAGCATTTATGTAGTGCTTTAAAGTTTGCAAAGTGCTTTACAAATATTATCTCATTCGATCTTCACAATAACCCTGAGATGTAGGTACTATTATTATTCCCATTTTACAGAGAAGAAACTGAGGCAGAGAGTGGTAAAGTGACTTGCCCAGGGTCTTACCAGTGTGAGGCCAGCATGTATCTGCAGCCAAACTGCAACTCGGCTTTCCCTGACTTGAGGTCCAGGCTCTGTACATAGCACCAGCTGCTACCTTGGAGTTTAAAGCATAGGCTTTCCCTCAGGCGGTCATTTAAAGACTCAGTTCTAGGCATTTTTCTTGCACTACAGTGGCCAGGTTTTTTGTCCTATCATGTTCATCCTTAGATGGGTGAACTGAGTATGTTTAGCTTAAAGAGAAGATTTAAGGGGACCATGATGGCAATTTTGAAGGAGGACCAGATTTATTCTGTTTGGCCCTTGAAGGCAGAACAAGGAACAATGGATGGAAGGTAAAGGTTTCAGTTCAATATTAAGAAAAATATCCCAACTATCAAAACCATCTAGAAGAGAATTATGGGCTCCATCACTGGAGAAGTGCAGGAAAGCACTGAAAAGCTACTTATCAAGAGGTTTTAGAAAAGTCTTCATTGGGTATAGGATGGATTAGACTTAGGAACCTTTCCTCTCTGAGATGCTGCGATTTGGTAAACCTTTTGGACTCAGTACAGAATATATTCTCTGACTCTGGAAAAGTCCTTAGATGAATATATATCTTCCTGCTGCTCAATAGGTTGATGATGGTAATTCCTATAATCATAGCTTTCAAAAATCACATCTTATTTTAATGTATGGATAGGAGACCTGTGAGGGTTTATATTTTGTTCAAGTAAGTCAAATGCCTTTTCTGAACTCAAAAAAGAGATACATCCAAATGAAATAGCTTCTCACCTTTTTTTTTTTTTTTGTACCTCTTAAGTCAACTATGTAGAGTGTTGTGCAAAACATATCTGTGAAAGTCTACCTGAATTTAGTGTTTGATAAACCCAAAGATCCAAGCTCTAGAGCAAGAACTCACTATCTGGCAAAAATTGCTAGGGAAACTGAAAAGCAATTTGACAGAAACTAGACATAAACCAACATGTCACAGAATATATCAAGATATAGTTAAAATATATCTTAATCATGTAAGACATAAGGAATGATACAATCAAATTAGAGGAGTATGGAAAATTTTATTTGTCAAATCTATGAATAATGAAAGAATTTATGACCAGATAAAAGATGGGATTAGAGGAAGTAAAATGAAAAATTTTGATTATATGAAATAAAAATGTTTTTGCAAAAAAAAAAACCCAACAAAACAAAAAACTAAAATTAGAAGGAAAGCAGAAAACTGGGAAAGAATCTTTATAGCAAATTTCTCTGAAGGACTACTCTAGTCAAACTTGGCTAGTCTAGTCAATACAGCAACTCAAGACAATTTCTGAAGGAATTGTGATAAAAAATACTATCTACTTTCAGAGAGAGAATTGATGAACTCTGAATGTTTTAACTGATTTAAGAAATAAATTTTTATAAATTTAATTGAAATCATATTGCTTGACTTTTTGGTGGAGGAAAGGCTAGAAGGGAAAATATTTGGAATTCAAATTAAAAAAAAAATTTGTTAAAGATAACTAATTTGAAAAAAGGAAGAAAAGAAAGTCTGCCTGGTCACTTCTTATAGTTTCATCAAGAACATACTCAGTGTATTTTTATTATGCTTTTAAACTTTTATTATTTTTATTATTTTATTTTGTTATTTATTAATTTTATTTATTATGACTTTACAAAGATGGCAAAGAAAATGCAGGGGTTAATAATAATTATGGTTATCTTCTTTGTTGTCCCTTGGGGACAGAACTAACTTTGATCTTTCTCATTCTTTTCTTATCTTCCTCTCTTTGAATACCTTGAAACTGATCTCTGTACCTTTAAAACTGTGCTACCTCCAACACAGAATTCTTTTGTAAGTTGATGAACAAGTCCATCTGCTAATCTCTCCTTAAGTGTTGCTTCTACTTTTTCACATAATATATTTAGTACTAAAGAGGTAGAATCTAAATCTGGTGGTTCCACTCTTGCTAAGGTAAGAATAGAATATTATAGAAACACTAGGTGATATGCCCCTTTTTACATCTGCCCCTTTTGTTTTCTCCCTTTCATTTTATTTACAAATGCTCTCAAAGTAGATCTCTCACTAAACTCTCTGAAGCCTTCAGCTGATTTTCATTGTTTTCTAAGATAATGCTTCAATGGATCTGTTACCTTATCAGTTTGGATACTCCCTCCACTTCTATAGAAAGCAATCCTTCCAAGTTTTTAAATCCTATACAATTCTTATACTTATTTTTTTCATAAAGCAAGATTTCTTAAACTTTTTCCACTCATGATTTCTTTTAGCCTGAGAAATTTTTACACAACCTGGAGTATAGGTTATACAAATCAAACATGTACTGATAATAAATCATAATTTCACAACCCCCGCTTTCAGTTACGAGATCCCATGTGGAATCTCAAATGTCAGGGTAAGAAGCTGGGCGACGAAGTCTCCACTGAGGATTGGCCCTGCAAGCTTTCCTCTGAACACTTTGATATCATGCAGTTACCAATGGAGTACTCAGGCTAGCCATCTGTTATCCCTAGCTCTTGCTACATGACTGACCCATTTCCTTTTTTAGTCACACTTGCCATAAGTGAGAGAGAGCTACAAAAGTAGAGCAATCTGGACCCATTTAGTTTAGGGGCAAACTTTTACATTCCTCAATAGTCTTTGAGAAGAATAGTGTATTATAATAAGGACTGATGTTTGTAATGATTGTCCTTAGTCAATGAGATGTTCAAGTGTGCGAGGTTAAAGAAAGCAGTGGAATATAATATATTCTAGTTAAATTTCCATGAAAAATTTAAAAGTTTCAACTTTTCTTAAAGGGGAGACTTCAGTTTTCTAGAAGAATCATAAGCTCATGGACCATGGATCTGGAGGCAGAAGGGATCTCAGAGGCCATTAACTTCCCTTTTTCCAAACTCTACCCCCTCATTTTACTGATGAGGAAACCTAAGGACCCTTGAAATCACTGTTCAAGGTCTCACAAGTGGGATCTGGATCCAGGTCTTCTCATATTTCTATCACAACCTCTGCTTTCTCAGATCATTTTTATATGGTACAACTACACATACATGAGTTCTGTCTGCTAAGGTATCCTGACAATGTGATCGCTTTATAGAATCCAAATATTGTTTTAGTCATCTTCTCATGCAAAAGATACTAATTCTTTCTGAAAATTCTAGCTTCTGCATGACACGATCTTACAGTAATTTCCAAAACCTTGATATTCCAGAAATGAAATGCTCATCAACAGTCAGCTTGCCCTATGCAAGGACAATGGAGCTGAACGTGTTTGGGGAGCGAAGGTTACATAACAGATTTGTTTGTGCTGTTTCACTACTGTGTCAAGTGGGGCTACTATTACCGTTGTGTGTCTTTGGTAGAGTCAAATATCTATCAGAGGGTAGGGTTTTTATGTCGAGAATGTAATTTTTTTTTTACTATTTAGTTTGTTTACAAAATATTATACTACATATTTGGCAATTAAAAATAAAATTTCTTAAAATGTGCCCTAATGAATCTCTCTCTATGATACCATGAGTTATGTTAAAAATAAACTGCCATCTGTCCATAGATCTGGCTTTGGGAAGAAAGGGTAGGGTCCAAAGTCAGCACATACACAGCAAAGAGCAAAGATGATCATAGTAAACAGGCAGCAAATGATGCCGGCAAATCTGAAGACCATTTTCAAGCCTCATATCACAATCTCAGATGAGAAAAACACAAAGCTGCCAGGGAAAAAGGTGTTGGAAATCAATTGCCTTTTGAAAGGTTCACATGATTGTTCACAACTAGGAGGAGAATTCATATTCCTAAAAGTAGAAAAATAGAAAGAACTGGGACCAAAAGAGAGATGAGGCAACTGAAAAGTATTTCAGAGTCCCCTAAAGGACAATAGACACATCTCCCCAGCCTGTTTGTTTTGTTTTGTTTTTAAAACAGATCCGATCATCAAAAATTCATGAAGCCTTCATCATAGGCAGATTAGTCACTTTCTCCTAATGCACTGTGATCTCTCAGCAAGTTACCAGCATGAGAAAGAAGTAAGCTTCCAATCAGAGATGCACTTGATTCAATTACATCTTAGTTAAAACGAATCAAACTTCTACAAAAAACTCCCAAGAAGTCCTCAAAAGCCATGTTCACAAGCTTCAATTATACTATTCATAGCTTCACCTAGAGAAGGTACAGTATTAAAAAGAAAGAAAATTACCTTCTTAAAAGAGAACATACCACTTTGTTAATCTAACCAGAGTTTGTAAAGGGTATCAACTAATACTCTGAGGCTAAACCCATTTTATATTTTATTTACAATCTTATAAGTTACTGCAGTCTACTTTGGTTAAGTTCAGGTGACCAAATTCATAAGCACTGGTCCAAGATTCATGATCACTGCAACTGTTTTAAAGGAATCCTGCTCATTTAAATGATTTAAGTGATAGTTAACCTAAAGATGCCATGTCCATAACATAATCCAATAACAGCAAGAAATAAGGATCTTTTTATGCCCTGAATAAAATTCAATTTCACATTATGATCATTTGATAAAACAGAAAAATCCATGCATCTATTGAGTCATTAATTTGACAGAGCCTGCAATACTTCAAAAAAAAAAAAAAAGAAAAAAAAAAGAAAAAAGAAAAATAAAAGAAAAACAAAACAAGCTTTGAAGAGTCCCCAGCTCTGGAGTGACATTGCCAGGTCTATTAAGCCAAAGGCTGGAGCCTGTCTGTATTGATCCATATTAAATTTTTGCCTATTTAAGATACAGCTCAGATTTCTGTCTGGGAGTGATTGCAGAAGACCCAAACATAAAAGCTATCCATCCCACTGTACATACATGTACTTTGAGGCGGAGAGAAAGAATAACACCAGGAAAGAGGAGAAATGTTATTCTGCTTCTGTGTTTATATTTGCATATTTTAGTGCCATCATCCTTCATTTCTGATAGCTCTTGTCTCTGCATCTCACATGAAGTTTCAAGGGTTACTGGCCTTAACTGACCCTGAAACCAGAGCTGCTCATGGGTACTGGGAAAGAAGTGATTTGTAATCTAGCTGGAGAAAAAGAAAAATGTTGTCTTGAATCCTGAAAACCCCACAAAATCGTCACTGATGATTTCTTACAGGAGCCTGCCTCTTCAACGACTCTCCATTAAGTGCCCCATCACAAAGGTGGTCTCCCGGCAGCAGACATGAAAGTGGTAAAGTTGGTCATACTGTTGGGTGGGCCCAGCTCTATTCTCCTGGGCCTGCAGGAGGGTACCTGCTCTGGGTGGAGGGGAGACTGGCTCCCTCCTTCAATCTGTCGACCCCCTCTTGTTTCTCAAAGGAAAGGCTCGGCTTACACCATCCGTGATTAAGTCAAGATAGGGTATAGTTCTATAAAATTCTGCCTTGTCCAGGCTGGTTCGTGCATGTACGTGTGTTGTGTCCCCAGAGTTCCTGATGGGGGTTCTGATAAAATTTCTTATGGGGCAGAGATTGGCCCTTGAGGATGGGCCAAGCACCGAGTGCAGGCTCAGTGCTTACCGCCGCTCTGACAGACGTGCCCTCTGTGCCACAAAGCCAGTCATATGAAAAATGTCCCTTTCACCTTCCCTCCCCCTCCAAGGTGCCCGAGGGGACCAGGCCTGAAAAATCACCAGTGACTGGGGGCAATGTCAGCACCAGAGCCTCGGAAATCTGGGCTTTTCAGCTGGCCCCAAGGTAACTTTCACCGGACTTCAATACTGGTGCTAATACACAATTGATTTATTCAACTAACACTGGCCTGGAATAAAAAAAAAAATTCTAAATATTATTGCACTAGTTCCCCTGAATATAGCCTCTATTTTTATCTGATTGTTTCTCAGGACCTGGCTACGACCCAGTATCCCCAGGCGTAGTCAGATAGCGAACTTTTGTCATGAAATGTTACTACATAAATAAGAAGTTACAATATGCTTATTTATTCTCATTTTCCCCATGCATTCCCTTTGCCAAGATTAACTTCATTTGTGTTTATAAAAATGCTTTTTGTTTCTATCTTTCTATGAGGGAGATGATGCAAGGAAAAAGAACAGGCTCTATTTAAAATGTTAAATTATAGCATAATAAGGAAAGGGCACAAACCCCCAACTTCTCACATCTTCCTGGCCACAGCTACCATGACCCTCCCCACCGCAAACCTGCAGCTGGGGGGAGCAGACTGGGGAAAAGGAAGTCTTGGGGTGTGGGGAGGTTCTCTGAGCACACAATGGGTTCCTTGGTCTTGTGTGCTTAAAGCTGATTTCTGCTGCACAAAGTGCCGTGTATTCCGAGAAGGGCATATACTGTGTGTCTAGATTTATCATGTCTCTGCGCACCAGGCTTTAATGGGGTACGACTTGTAACGAGGACGGGGGAACCTCCAACAAACACAGCCCGGCAGCGTGTCGGGAGGTGGAAGCCCAATCTAGCAGGCCGAGCTGTCCCAGAACACGAGCGAACAAGATGCAGAAGCCCGCCTTTCATGCACTAACTCTAGCCAAAGGCAAAAAGCAGAAGCCTGAAAAAAAAGCAATCAACATTTCTGAATCAAAAACACCCAAAACAAACCCAAGAAGAGGCTCTGAGAGCAGAGAGCAGAGCAGGCCCCACTCCAATGTCCAGCTTGGGCTGCAGCAGAGCGGAATCCCAGGCCAGGGGGAAGCTGGGGGTTCTGTCCTGAACAGTGGAGCCTGGAGCTGGCTGACAGGGGCTGGGCCTGGAGGGGCTCCAAGGAAACTCCAAAGAAGCTGAGCCCAGAGGCCTGGGGCTGGCACCTCAGAGCTCAGAGGCCTGCCTCAGAGCACACCATGCTGGGGGCAGCAAAAGCTTGAAGAGCTGCCTGTCCTGGAGAGGAAAATAGTCGACACCCCAGAAAGCAACAGCAGGACAGTCCTGGGCTTCCTTCCAGATGTGTGCAGACCCCTGGCAGCAGCGGGATAGGGATGTCCAAGCCACAAACTAACAGAAGAGAATGACTCCAAAACAGCCTCAAGCAAAGCCTCTAAGAAAAACACATCTCTGGGGCAAATTTAACTAGAATTTCTGGGAAAAAGCAAGAGTTTTAAAGAGAATGTAAAAATATTTCTATAAAAAATGGAAAAGAAATGAGAGCTACAGAAGAAAGAACTGGAAAGGAATCAACAGCTTGGTATGAGAGGTAAACAAACCGTCCAAGTTACAAACTCCCTGAAAATCAGGCAAGACCCAACAGAAATGTTATAGAAGCGACTTGCCAGCCTCAGAGAGCCAGAGACCTGTGATCTACGAAGGTCCCTCAGATGCATGAATTTGTAAAGAGCTGATCAGAAAGTGACCCAGAAATCACAGGGTGATGAGGCAAGTGTTATCGAGCAGGAAGCAAAAGGCCTAAAGAAAGGGGGGATGAAGACAGAAACGGGTGAAGGATCTGCCTTACCCTAGTAAAGTCAAAACAAGGTCTCCCTAAAGGGAGTTTTCATATGGCCCCCGCTGCTTCCCCCCGTTTCTGAGCTCACCGGTGGTGAGGGAGTTCTTTCAGACCGAGTGAAGCCAGACCCAGAACTACCAGGGAAAAGAGATGTTCCCCAAAGACAAGAGGACAAGGAAGAGGCACCAGCAGGCCCGTCTGCCAGGCAGAGAGGGAGAAAGATGCCCGAGGACCACAGGTGGTAGGGACCCAGGCCAGGCCTCCTCCTCTCCCTCCCCACCCAGGATGCCCAACCTGCCTCCTGACGCTGGAGATTTCCTTCCCTCTTGCCCCCACGGGCTTGTTCTTTCTGTAAATACCAGAGCTTGCAGGGGCAGCTCACTGACCCCCAGGGGAACAGCTCGGTTGTTTCTCTCCTGGGCCCCTTCCTGCCTCCGTCCCCAAAACCCCGAGATTTCTGGGCGAGCTTTCTGTGGACGCAAGCTCCGTCAGGCTTTGATGTCCGAGCCCCCAGAAGGCAGCAGGCCCTCCCCGAATACTTGCTAATTGATTCTGATACTGACCTCCCCCTCACCAGCACAAACATTCCCCTGGAGCCAGGACCCAGCTCGAAGCCTGGCCTCTGGCCCAACAGGGACTGATTCCAAGCCGGTCCTGACTTCTCCCACCCTGCTGGGCTTCCCACCCAACGGGGCCAACATAGCCTCATGGCAACATGAGGGGAGAACCTGACCCACAGGGGCACGTGATGGGGTACCACGGAGCGAACAAGCCACGATTGGGTCCAGGGAGCCTCGGGAAGCCTCCCAGAAGGGGCCGTGCTCTCTGAGGGCAGGAGCGGTTCCTTTTTGTCTTTGTACCTCTGGCATATCTGGTGAGGAGAATTCTGGGCACCGGGCACCTCCTGCTTGTTGACTAATCAATGAATGAGTCCCCAGTGTGTTTCCTCTAGCACTGACCACAGTGGGGGCCACGTAGAAAGGGCTTAAAATGTAATTGTTGAATGAACAATGGATATTCTCCTGGTCTCCAGGGCCTTGTTACCTACGGTAAAAGCTGAAGCAAGGGATGATGTAGAAAACAGAGACGCTGCTGAACAATGACAGATTAAACATGTGTCCTTGTGTCATAAATCAGAACACAGCACAGACAAATGTAGTGTGTACACTGCATGTATATTTAATAAATAAATGCAGCCTAATTTCATATGCTTGCCTGCATCTTTACTAACTCAGCAACAAAAAGCTGGAGCACAATTACATCCATGAAAAACTGTATGAATCCAGTAACTGCAAGAAAGAATCAGAACTCAGAAATAAAAGCTATAACAATTCCAACAAATCTGAAAACTTGCTTAGGACACAAATTGTTTCCCATATGTTCTGGCTGGGCCAAGAATACCGACAGAATGTTTGTAACCAGGAGGAAAAGCATTGGGAAAGGGATAGAAAGCTTCATTTACTCTATATTATATTATATATTATAATATGCCTGGATCTAAGACTTCTGCCTACAGTTCTGACTGATTTCTAGCCTCAAAGAAGCCCATATAGTGACAGAAAAATGGAGGAACTGCTCTACAAAAAAATGCTAAAAAAGAGATATTTTTCTACGTAGAAAAATGCAGGTAGGAAGGAAATATGGTTAAAAGTATTAAAGTTTTCTAGACAAGACTTGTCCACCAAGTCTTAACCCACTGGAATGGAGGGATTCCCCCCAATACTGAAAGGAGACATTCAATAACGTACAGAGGGAAGTAAATTTATAGAATCATTTATCTCAAGTGGTTGTCCAGGCTGAAGATACGAATAGCTTTTAGAAGACACTTTGACTGCTCTGAAAAGGATCGGCAGATAATTAAATCAGGTTAGAGAAGTTACTGCAGCAAGGTGATGACTCCAGTGTGAGAAGTGAGCTCTCCTTGTCTCCCAGCTCTTGTGATTATGGCCTCTGTCCATACCCACTGGGATCTCATGAAACTAGCCAGGTACTTCAAGGCTGCTCCAGTTCCATTTACAAACTGGTGATGCATGTGGGCTGGCAGTGACGTCAAGACTACCTGAATATCTCCAGTTCTGTCTCTGGCAACTACACCCTTCTACTTGGTCTCCTAGCTCAAGTCTCCCTCCACTCCAACCTATTCTCCACTCAGCTACAAAGGTGGTTTTCCTAAAGCACAGGTTTGTCCAGCCCCCCAGCCCCACCCCATACACTGGGTGAGACCCGGGGCCTCCCTGAGCCTCCATTTGCTTCTTTGGCATTTATGGCCCTTCATAACTCAGAGCTTCCATGCCTTTTCTGTTACTCACTGCCCCTCACATACATCCCAGTAACAAGATGTAAGATTTCTTACCATGATCCTCTCCCTTCTTCCTTCAAGATGCAGCTCAGGTGTAGGAAACCTCTACGGGGGACCCTTGCAAACACTGATGGCCTCCCTCTTGAATCACTTCCTGCTTCTTGGGCTTTTCTCTGTATTTATTTACTATCCACTTATTTAAGCATTTCCTGCCTCTGGATAGCATATAAGCTCTCTGAGAGCAGCCATTGTTTCATTCTTCTTGCTTGTGGCCCCACTGCCCCATACAGCCTCATCCCCACCACAGGCTCTTAATTGACTGACTGATTTATTGTATTTTCAGCCTTCTTATTCACATTAAACGGTTCAGACTTGCTCCTTTTAGAAACATTTCTCCTGTCTCTGATCCAGAAGCCCCAACCTCCCCTTCTGCAGCGATCAAAGAATCCTGACCTACCTTGTCAGCAGAAGATGACGGGAGATGAAAAAGTGAAGATGATATAAAGGAACAAGAATGAATGATAAAATGAGAACAGATCCAAAGAGACAGAGAACAGAAGGGAGAGAAAGCATGGAATACCGAGAAAAAAGCACTACGCCTTGGAAAGTTTAGCCTACTTAAGGTGCTTCCTTAAATAGGGATGGCTTACCCCACCAGAGAAGCTGGGGAGCACTAAACTCGTCATTTTGGGCTTGTTTGTGTATTTAAGCACCAACTTAATTAGATTCCATTTATCCAGAAATTGTTTAATCTGTTTAAGGTACTACTTATATAAGCATCAATTTAATTTAACATATTATGAATTCTGATTATTTGCATTTTATATTATATTTATCTGGAAATTCTTTAAAAAGGCACAAAACTCTTCAAAAAAGCCCAAGATACAGAAAGAAAGAGCTTAATTTTTCAATTAGGAAAAAGTCACTTTTTACACATCTCCTTTGTGGGGAAAGGTCCCAATTCTACATATTTTGTTGAAACTGGACCAAGGAATTGTCAGAGACATACCAACTGATGACAGCCGAAGAGAGATGCTGGTCCTCCTCACAAAGCAACCTTGGGATTGTCTGCCCACAATTTTGACAAGTAGCTCTGAGCAGTAACTAAGAATCTGAAAGTAAGATAACGGTGGGAAAGGGATGAGGGGGGATAAGGAAGGGGAGAATCATGAGAGCAGAGTATGGACCCATCAGGCAGAGGAAGCAAATTCAGTCAACTTTCATATACTGCAGTGATCATGCTGGGGGGGTGAGTTTTCATTTGATGAAAAAAAATGTTTCTTTGGAAAAAATAAATTATGACAACAATCAGCTAATGAATGTCTTTCAAAGGAAGTATCAGGGGGCAGCTAGGTGGCGCAGTGGATAGAGCACCAGCCCTGAAGTCAGGAGGACCTGAGTTCAAATCTGATCTCAGACAATTCCTAGCTGTGTGATCCTGGGCAAGTCACAATCTCAATTGCCTTAGCAAAAAAAAGCAAAACAAAAACAAAACAACAAAGGAAGTATCAGGAGGATATGGAAGAAGCAATAAAATAAAAAGGCTAGAAAGAGATTTAAATGAGAGAGAGAGAGAGAGGTAAAATCCCAGAGGAAAAGCTGAAGAGAAAAGGAGGATAAAAGGTTTCTATCTCTTTGCAAGGATAAACCAGTAGGCAAAGGAATATTCAAATTACAGCAATACCTCATTTATGTAGCATAAAGGAGATATTTCACACTATGTGAATTTCCCAGCTAAATGAAGTTTATCCCTGTAAACAATGACCCTTTGAAATAAAGTAGGCACTTCTTCATCTTAGTAATGATCTCCAGACACGCCTCAGTCTTTTCCTCATGACTGGAGATCATTATTATGAACAGCAGTCATTTTACTGTACTGTTGATATAGTTTTATATACGTCTGGGAATGACATGAGACACTAAAATGATAAATAAGTATAGGTCATGGGTGGGACCCCAGCAACCTGGTTCCATTAAAAATCCTTGGACAACAGGCTGCTTTTTGTTCAGATGTCCTTGGGCTCATACGGGGGAAGAGAAGAACACCTTACTTATTCTATTGTGGTCATGTGATTTTTCTGCAAAATTAACAGGGGCCAAAGCAGTCTTCTAAGTGTCAGCCCAACTAATCTGCTGCTAATTCAAAATATCAGAATTATGAATCCTGTAAAGCTCTGGCTGTGAAACTGAAGGGCACGGAGGGAGAAGCACTGCTTGCCAAAAAGCTTTAAGTTTTACAAGGTCCACACCCCAGACCAGAGCCTGAACCCTCACCGAGTAATTTGAAAATGTGTGAATTTGGTCATGATTATTTGGGACAAGTTAGCTCATCTATCTATTCTGGTAGGGCAAAATTCAAAGGATATATTCGATTGATAGGAGATCACAAGAGTCATTTTTACATCTGAAAGACTATTACAATGAGGCAAGAAAAGAACACTGGAAAGTGGATTTTCAAATGGAGTTTTTAAAAAGCATAAAGATTAAGATAGAAATAAAGTTCCATCTCTACTGAAATCATTACAACTGCTCTTTCTTTCCGTCATACAAAACCAACTGGAAACAAAGTGGGCAGCCATTGTTTGGGGAATGGCTGCTCAGACCATATAGAGGATTGTATTAAAATGTTATTACGCCATCAGAAATGGAGAATGTAAGGAGTTCATAGACTCCAACAAACTAATTCAGAATCCAGAGAAAAAGACAAGCGACTGAAATAAATGAAAGTGATACTAAAAGGTGGATGAGGTGAGATCAGTCCAGCTGCCTATGCAGGGTCCAGGGGATAGAGATAGGATTCTGTGGGAGCCCAGGAAGATCCTGTAATGTCTCGATGCTCCAGCTATCTCCCAAATGCTCTCATTAGCTAATCTAACTAATAAGGTAACTTTATGTAACTCATGGAAGGAAGGAGACCTGCTAATAAAAGCAGCGATGGAAACTGAACTGAGTGGGATAGAAAATGTTCGGTTTACCAGTTGGGCAGTAGCTTTTTCCCCAAAGTAATAATGTGAGTGGAGGTCTGAGGTGTTAGCCCTAGGAGTTCAAGACTTTAGGAAAGATGAGGCTGAAATTAGTGAGTGGAAAGATTTCTGGAGGAAGCAGGACTTGGCTTGGTTCTTGCAGAAAGAACAGAAATTGGACTTGGAGAAGAAACAGTGGGCATGAGGTGAAGACTTCCATGTAAGGGGAGCAGGGTAAGCAGAGACACAGTGGTGGGAACAAGTGTGGCTTTCATAAAGAACGTGACAAAGCCCTTTTTTTGAGGGCTGCCTGAAGTAGGGGTTCATGTTGGGAAGTCCCGGGTGATGGAGGATCTTGTACATGAAGGGCTGCTGAGGCTGGACTAAGAACCTTGGACTTGATCCATAAGTCAGTGGGAAGTCACAGAGTATTCTGAATAGGGAAATGATCTGATAAAATACTGGGGGAGGGGGTTTACAGGAAAAAAGACTTCAAGACTGATCTCCCCAGGAAAGCCTCCAGCTCTCTGGCATTTTTCTTCTCCAAGATGGATCACCTGCTTCCCCAGTATGGCAGATCCTCAGTCAGCCTCCCTCCTCAGGCCTTGGAAAAACTGATCCACACTGCCCAGGTTCCCATGACTGACTGGGATCACAGAGCTACAGCAGTGGTTTCTAACAGGAACTCCTGGTCTCCGGCAAGGGAGTTTACTTGGGAAGCCAAATTAAGATGAGGTTGATGACTGAGCACGGGAGATGCAAACTAGGTAGATGTCTAGAGACAGATTGGCCCAAACTGGCAGTTGTGTGGCTTTAACAGCCAAACATCTGGGTGGAAGCTAGACTGATGGTGGGGGGACCCTGTTTCTATTACGATGTTCCAAATGTCTCCATTTTAATTCTGAGTTGGCTGAGAAGGTAACATGGCCTCCAAAGTTTAACTTGGTTAGTTTTGTGGCAGTTTTTGTTTGTTCAGAGAAAAAATTAGCTCCAAGGAAAATCAAAAGGAGAAACAAATGCTGCTTTCCATCTAGTGATGTGCCATAGCTATCAAATGACAGACGGGATGACATGCTGAACAAAACACATTCAGAAAACCCAGATTCAAATCCTACCTCAAACACTTAGTAGCTTCAATGTTTTGATTTATAAAATGTCAGTACTCCTCCTCCCTTACCTCATAACAAGCATTTACTGAATGCTTATTCTAGTTTGAATATTGTAGAAAAAAGCCAAAAACACTGTCTCTGACCTCATGGAGCTTATACTCTAAAGGGAGAGATAACCAGCAACAACTGTATACATCTCTCTCTCTCTCTCTCTCTCTCTCTCTCTCTCTCTCTCTCTCTCT
>JAJPUD010004219.1:95208-106760 GCA_023553655.1 Myrmecobius fasciatus | reverse complement strand
TCTCTCTCTCTCTCTCTCTCTCTCTCTCTCTCTCTCTCTCTCTCTCTCTCTCACACACACACACACACACACACACACACACACACAGAGTAAAAGTGAAGGTTATCCAGAGCAAGAGACCACAAAAGGCAGCCACTTTATTCATATGAAAGCAGCTTATAACGTGAGCAGCATAGAAATGCTTCTTCAGTTTGGTTCAGGTTTCTGAATATTTTTTCTTGACCAAAATCATCCCTCGGGCCCTTGAGACTTCTGCCCCTCTCCTGGTCCTAAAGCATCTCGGCTCCCCCACCTCCCCTTCCCATGGCCAGCTGTTAGAGTCATTATGGTCCTGACTCACAGAACAGATGGTAGCACGGGCTGCATCTTGCTCTGAGGATTACATGACACAACTCTATTAGTCTTGGTCTTACACTAGTTTTTAAAACACTGTGAAATCTGGCTCCAAAGTGGGTCCAGGGCTATGGGGCAGCCAAGCCATTCCATCGCTCTCTGCCTCAGCTTCCTCATCTGTAAAGTGGAGATAATAGGAGAACCTAATTCCCAGGATAAAACAAAAAGATTCGTAGAGAGAAATACAGATGCACATGTACTGATGACCTTAAACAGCCATGATTTATAATTGTGAGTTAACATTTAACATTTTTAGAGAAGAACAATTTCCCAGAAGATCCCCACGATTACCTCCTCCACACGTAACCTGGTCCTCGCCATGTAATTTAACAAACGGCTCCCAGCTGGATGTGACCCCCAAAGGAGAAAGCCAATGTGAATATTACCATCCCAGAGCAGAAGGTCTGTGTTCTCTACCACGGGGACCTGAGTTCAAACGTGCTTCACACCCCTGGTACCTGGCTGATATTCAGGCTAAGTTCCCTCCCTGGGGAAGCTAAGGGACGCCACGGGCACAGGGACAAGAAGCGCAAAGATAATCTCCCTGATTCAAATCCAGCCTGTGAGACCCTGGGCCAGGCCCTCATCCCTGTCTGCCTCAGTTTCCTCATCTGTAAAATGAGCGGCAGAAGGAAATGGCAAACGCCCCAGGGTCTCTGTCAAGAAAACCTCAATACAGGGTCATGGAGAGTCGGATGTGATTGAAGCGACTGAACAAAAACAAAATCTCCTCACTGTGAGGAGCAACAAAGACTAAATGAGACCCTTCACAGCCTCTTTCCCAGAGTGAACTAATGTTTGTAAGGTGCCAGGCACACAGCAGGGCAGGAGGAAGAGGAGGGCATCAAGGCACCGCAGGATTTCTGCCCTTTCAGTTTTTCATTCTCCCAGGTGGTCCTCTCTACAGTGTCCTGAGCCCGTCCTCCCTGGAAGATCGCCTGGCAGCGGCCTCCCGCTGTTCTTCCCATCAGTGTTCCACCTGCAGCCTCTGTGCATGTTCTCTGGCTGAACCATCACCACCTCAGGCCCAGGACGATCTCCCTCCTCACCTCTGCCTTCTGGCTTCCCAGGCTGTTTTTGAGTCACAACTAGAACCCCACCTTTCCTGGTCCCCTCACCCCTGTGCAAGTGCTTTTTCCCTCTGTGATTATATCCAAACACCTACAAGACACATAAACACAATGAGCATATACTTTTATGTGTATATATATACATATGTATATATATATATATATACAAGCTATGACTGACATTTACTAGCTACTGACTAGACAAGTCACTTTTTTGAGGGCCCATTTCACCGTCTATAAAGTGGGAAGAATCACACCTGTACCTGAAAGGGTAGTTAAAAGGATCAGTGAGAAAATGGATGTAAAGTGACCGGCAAGTATCAAAGTACTACCCAAATGTCTGCTATTATTGTTTTTGCTAAAATCAAGTCTAAGATTTTGTTGTCATTGTGAATGAACTTTTTTTTTTTGCTTCAAATTTATCTGACACGTTTTATAACATAGTGATGACTTCTCTCTTAAAATGACAACATTCTCTATACTGTGGGGTGCTTTTATAATATACTTAGAAAGTATTAAGTAAAAACCAGTAAATGAAATCAGCAAACTTGGAGAAATAAAACCAATTCCATGATGCAGCTTTAAAAAGTCTGCCAGCATCTCCTCATCAGGGATACGACTAACATATGGACTGTAAAATTCTCTTTCCCATTTTAGAATCCATTTTCCTAATTAGCTCCCTACCACAAAAGTGCCTCCATCCCACAAGGTGCACGCCTGTTCAGCTACACGGCTTCAAGCTCCCACCATTCACATGCGATTAGCCTTGCTAATTGGCCACTGGCGTCACCCTCTCTGCTCTGGTCTCACAGACAGACTGGGATGATTTGAGTGATACCAGGCCCCGTCGGTCTCGGGCAATGCTGGAGACTACCAGAGCCAAGGGCACATTAGGTGTGGCAATCTAAGCGATGAACTAACAGAAGTGGGGGGAACTCTTCTAGGCTGCCGCTGGAAGCCAATCTGGGGCCATCCTGGCTTTTCTTTAGTATTTTCCATCTACGTGAAAAATTAAGACGTGTTCACTGCTATCTTCCAACCCCACTAGTCTCTGGGACATTCCTCAGAGGCAGTGGGAGTTGGTGTTTCTCAGCTGGGATATCTGGGGGCTTCCCCCGGCTTCTCTTGTAGCACCTCTGGGCCACTCTGGGGGTACAGGGCGGGACCATGAGGTGAGGCAGGGATGGAAAAAGAGGGTGATGCAGGGAGAATAAAGAGGAGGTTTTTTTCAATTTCTAAGTTCCAAGAAGCGAGACCTTTACGTGCCACAGGTTACTGCCAGCAGACTGATGTTCTAGAGGATTCTTAAAGAAACCCTCGGTCCTGCACGAGCTGATGCTGAGTGAAGCAAGCAGAACCAGATCATTATACACAGCAACAACAATATTACATGACGATCAATTCTGATGGACGTGGCTCTCTTCAACAATGAGATGATTCAAACCAGTTCCAATTGTTCAGTGAAGAGAGCCATATACACACCCAGAGAGAGGCCCGTGGGAACTGAGCGTGGACCACAACACAGCATTTTCACGCTTTCTATTGATGTTTGCTTGCATTTTGTTTTCCTTCTCAGATTTTTTTTTGTAGATCTGATTTTTCTTGTACAGCAAGATAACTGTATAAATATGTATTATCGATTTGTCCTATATTTTAATATAATTAAGATGTAGTAGACTACCTGCTATCTATGGGGAAGGAGAGAAAAATCTGGAACAGAAGGCTTTGCAAGGGTCAATGCTGAAAAATTACCCATGCATATATTTTGCAAATAAAAAGCTTAAATAATAATAAAAAAGAAACCCTCGGTCCTTCTATTCCTTCACAAGGATTGAAGTAATTTCTAACTCACTGCTGACTGATAGCAGCTGAAAACAGCGCATGATTATGAAATCTGTGTAAGAGCAATATACCTAGTCATGGATCCTGAGCTAGAAGGGGCCCCAGAAGTCCGAGGGACGCAATTCTATAAACATTTACTAAGTAGTCGATCTTTATCATTGTTCCCCAGCTATGCTAATACATTCGGACCCACACACATGTAGTCAGGCATATATAATGGCTTTCCATGGAAAGCAATAATCAAGTTTTGTCCAAGGCTTGTATGTAAAGGTATGACAACTCTCCACAAAGTTGGGGCACTGTCCCTAAGCCCACAATGATATTCCATTGGGACTCACCAAGTCACACAGTTAATAAGGACCAAAGGAAGTGGTCAATCCTGGCCTTCCTGACCTCAAGCCCACTCCTCTACCCACTCAGCCTCTAGGTCTGGCCGTCCCCTTTGACTCCACTCGTGACACAGAACAGAGGACGTCGCCTAGATGGTGAAGGGCCACAAAAGTGTGACTGGCTTGGAGATAACGGGCTGGATGAGGGTTATGTAGATCGGAGACCCAAGTTCGGACCCAGATCTAGCATGATGAGATCAGCTGAGTCCATCCCCGCTCCCCACAGAGCAGTAGGGGATCCTTGGTGAGCAGGGGAGGGGAAGAGCCTGCCCATCCATTTAGTGCCCAAGGAACTTCCAAGGCCCAGAAAATGGCAGAGCCTCTCAGCCTGAGATGAAGCAGCAGCCAGGGCAGAGAAAGTGGCAAGAGTTCCCAGGCCAGGGAGGAAGCTTCTGCTCTAGTTCTTCAATCTTCCAGAAAGGGGAGACAGCCCATGGCCCCAGAGTTGGGTAACAGCAAGGAATTGGGCTATGTGGTGGGGGATCCTAAGATCGTTGGCTCAGGGCTGAAGACTGCCTTGAAGGGGACATCACTGAGACCCTCTGAGGCCCTTCACACAGCCGGGAAGTGGCAGGGCAGGGGCCCTGAATGCAGGGCATACAGCTCTCCCTTCTGGTCTGAG
Organism: Myrmecobius fasciatus; assembly: GCA_023553655.1. Lineage (NCBI taxonomy): Eukaryota > Metazoa > Chordata > Mammalia > Dasyuromorphia > Myrmecobiidae > Myrmecobius > Myrmecobius fasciatus. The sequence goes on along the minus strand of JAJPUD010004219.1, from coordinate 102,444 downwards.
CTAGCTGGGCCCTGCCTGGCACTGCTCCTGGGCCGACTCCAAGGGAGCTCTCCCAGAACAGAGGGCTACCCCAGAAGCTGGGAGGATTTTGGGGGTTCTACCCGCACTGCCTTGGGTGTAGCCCCTGAGGGAAGGTGCCCAGGGCTGAGCAGCCCATCTGCTTTCTCTCTTAAAGCCCCTTCCCCTGCACCTGCCTCAGTTTCTCTGTCTACTCATTCATTTCCACACAAACACGCTCGGGGTTCCTAATGCTCCCACTCTCCCCTGCTAATGATGATCCTGAATCTCCTCTGACCTTTGTAGCCAAAGGTATCTATCTATCTCCTCCAAGAGCCCCCTGCACCAAACCTCTCTCTGCCGGCCCCAGTGATCTCTTTTTCTCAGTTCTTCTCTGCATCTGCTGACCCTGTGAGGGACCGTTCGGTCTCCCTGAGACTCTTTTCTCTAGGCTCTTGGGACCCAGCTCTCTGGCTCTGCTCCCACCTCTCTGAGTGCTCCTTCTCTGTCTCCTTTGCTGGATTCCATTTCAGATCACCCCCTCTCCCCATAAGTGTCCCTTCTGGGGTCTCTCTGGATCTCATCAGCCCCCACGGATTTAATGACCGACCATCTCTATGCTGAGGCTTCTCAAATCGACCTTTCCTGCCCCAAACTCCCTCATGATCTCAAACTGGATGTCTGCATGTCCATAACTGAACTCATTATTTTTCTTCCTAAACCCTTCCTCCTTCCTACCTTCCCTGCTACTGTAGAGGGCACGAGCCAGCCCTGGGCTCACGATCCAGGGGTCACCCTGGGCTCCTCACGATGTCTCGCTCCCCATGTCCAAGCTGCTGCCGAGGCCTGTGGATTTCACCTCTGCAGCATCGCCCCCAACCATCCTGCAGCAGCTTCTGGGGGGTCTGTCTGCTTCAAGGCTTTCCCCTCCAATCCATCCTCTACTTAGCCATTAAAGTGATTTTCTTAAATTCAAGTCTAACCATGTTACTCCCTTCTCAGATTAGTAAGGACAGATTTTGTAGCAAACTGGGGAGAGGAGGGAAGCGAGTTCAATGGTAAGGAAATTAATATAAATTAAATGCAATGTAAACTAAACAACAGATAGAGATCATGACTATATTCTCAGCAAAACAACAGATTGAGAAATCATCTGGCAAGGCAGAAATGCACTCAAATGGCTTGTGAATCACAGTCTTCAAAAGGGAGATTTTAAAAGGGATCCCATAACCCAATTACAGCCTCAGTGGAAACACTAAAACAAACAAGATGTCATCCACTGGGTATCTTAATAATTTTAAATTATATTTCCACTTACTTTGCTAACAGAGGAGACTTGAAAGAAAATTTCCTAACATGACAGATGATTCTCCTGAAAAATATACTGACTGGGGTGACATTTTATCCTAGTTTGTGTCTGCAGTTTTAAATATCTTCTCAGAGAATCCCATTTAAATCCCATGGTATTTTTTTCTTTCTACAAAAACTGGGATGATTCTCTTAAAAATGAAACCAATAATTTTTACTTTTGCCCTTTTAAATCTTTAACCTAGAGAACTCTACATTGATCTAATATAACCTGTTGTATGTCTTATGGCATAAGACATATATTCATATATTTTCTGACATTTCATTATTCCTTATAATATCTTAGGGAAAAGCAAATAGAAGCAGGTATATTCATTTATACATATTCCATCACAGGAGAATCGGGGCCTCAATTCTATGCATTTTTCATGACACAACCTTGTTTTACATTAAATGTTCAATAAGAACAACAGCGGCTTCCCTAGCACTACATACACTCCTGAGTTGTGGGGCTAAGATCCGAGTCCATGGTCACCGTTCTCAGGGAGGACAGACAGACAGCTAGAGAAGTCAGGCAGAGGCCAAGCCAAGCTGATGGAGGCAAGTGAAAGCTTGGGAAAAGAGGAGAGAATGAAGGAAGATTAATCTGGCAGCAAGGCTTAGAAGGATGCAGGGAGAGACTTGGGGCAGGGCCCTTCCGAAATAGGAAGGAAACATCTTATTCTAATGCTGCTCTATTTTCTGCTGCTATTATGGCCAAGTTCCAATTGTCCCTCCTCCTTTTGTCCTTACCAAAAAATACTTATTGACTCACCAAGTGACTATGAGAAATAGTGGGCCAGATGCTGAGGATCAGGCTGGCTGAATGAGGGTGGTCCTTCTTGAAGTGGAGAACACTTCTCTGCCCTAAACCTCAGTAAAAGACCCTGTGGATGGGTCATTGTGATCTCCCCCGAGAGTAAAAGAGGTCTGTCTCCTCTCTAGCCTTGACCTTCACAATCCCCTCTAAATAAATGTTGCTTTTTCTATTCTTGTAGAATTGCAAGGACATTAGTGCTGGGTTTATTTATGGGAATGATGTTCTGTAAATAGCAAGTAGTATTGTGTCATCGTTCTCCCAAGTTTCCTTTTTTCTTCAAGCTTTCCCTTCAGTAACTCTAACAAGTTTGCTACTAATATTCCACAACATGGCAACTCACCAGGAAACAAAAACATCACCCAGTGACAAGGTAATCAGCATCTTGGTTTACAACGTGTGAATCACAGAAGTGAGAAAACCAATCATTAGATAAAAATAGATCAACATTCAACCAGGATGGCTTCAAGCTCACTCTTGGAAAGGGCTCAATGAACAGAGATAAAAATAAAAGGCAGACACAGAGAAGAGGGCTCTTTCCAACTGCTTAACTGCAAGATGTAGAGAACTACTAGTTTGAAACAATCCTCCCTCCCTATGGAAAAGAAGGTCCCATAATAACTGCAGTTATAGTAAATATCAAAAAAAGTTTAATGACCTTTTTATGGTTCCAATTATCAACATTTGGAGATTATAAAAGGAGAGCTCTGTTTCTATCCTCAAACCCCTCTCCTCCCATCTCTAGACCTATGATCCATCTTGTTCCTTTTAAATAAATTTTTATTTATATTTTTTGTTTTTATATCAACAAAATTTCTCCCAGTCTCCTCTGCCCAAGAGCCGACCCATATAATATGTTTTTTTTTTTTAAAAAAGGTAGAGAACAAAATCAGCAAAACCAACTGATAGGGCAGCTAGGAGGCAAAGTGGATAGAGCCCCAGCCCTGAAGTCAGGAGAACCTGAGTTCAAATCTGGCCTCAGACACTTCCTAGCTGTGTGACCCTGGGCAAGTCACTTAACCCCAATAGTCTCAGGAAAACAAACAAACAAAAAAACCCAACTGATAAATTAAAAATATGGAAATATACTTGGTATTTTACATCCTCCTCTACAAAGGACTGAAGTAGATGATGTCTTCTCTCTCTTCTTTGGGACCACTCTTACCCTTTGCAATTTTGTAACATTCACGCTTGATTGTTTTATGGTTATTACTCTTTCCTTTACATTGTTTTAGTCAATTCATATTTTAGTCAGTTCATGTAAATGCTTTCATGCTTCTCTGTAATCTTCATATTGGTTGTTTCTTATAAAATATTTAACAGCACAATATTCCATCATATACCATTATTTAGTCATTCCTCAATTGATGGGCATCCACTTTGTTTCCAGTTCTTTGCCACAAAACTGTTGCTACAAATACTGTCGTGTCTGTAAGAACTTTTTTCTTATCCATGACCTCCTTGGGGCAGATGCTTAGTTCCACCTTACTTTCTCTTCAATCCCTTCCTTGCCACTAGCTCCTTCTCTTTTGCCTATAAAACTGCTCGGGCCTAACCTAGCCTCAAAAACAAACAATAACCCCCCTTCCCTTGATCCTAATCCTTAAGCTATTCTCCTACATTTCTGGCCTGTATTCACTTCCACTGCCTGACCAACTTCTCCAAAGAGACTTGTTCATCATCACTACCCAAATGTCCAGACTACTTTGCCACTTACTGGTGGTGTACGTCCCCCCCACTCTGGACATGAGCTTTCCTCCATTATGTTTAATATTGCTATTTTTTATTTTATACTCCTGACATCTTGTACATGGGAGACACTACAGCTGCCTATATAGGAGACACTATAGCTGCATATAATGCTGCCTTTGAGGGAAAGGGAGGAGTCTTGTTTTCAAGATTTTTTTCCACACGCTTTCTTTCAAAATTTTATTTTGCAGTGTCTTGTGATTCAAATGCACTAGTAAAGAGAAATATTCTCAATGGCATTTATTATTCCAAACATGATTATGGTAAACCATTATTCTATTCTCTTAGTTCAAAGAGATAATAAGCACAGCACATTAATTGATGTGATAAATTCTGGCTGTTCCTGGTAACCCCTAAGCAAATAATGTGTTCATAATAATAACTGTAGAAAACCCTAAGTTAAGGGATCAGAACCGAGTCCCCTGTGGGCAGACCTTTGTCGAACTGATTTAAGATAGGGCTGCCTTCTCTGACCACTGAGAAGACAAACAGGAACCGGATAAGCAGTCCGGCCTTTTCCTAGATCCGCTCTCCTCTCTGGTTTATTTAACTTGTTCATTTCGATAAGCTCTACTGAGAGATCTCCTGGCTGATCTGCATTCGGAATGGAGCATGTTGGGAAGTCGGGATGGGCCCATGGGCCTGCACCTGACCAAAGGAAGACTCATTATAATATTTCTAACACAGATGAGCTCCGTTTTGGGCTCCATTTTAATTCCTTATTGTCGCTGAATCAGAAACCATAGGATGAGCAATTTGATAAATGAGTTCGAAGGTTTCTTAACTCCCCTGCAGCTTTTCTGTAAAGTCCTCACATTCACTCACAAAGCAAGCTTGTGGTGTTTTTCCTTTTTAACTTGTAATTGAGAGTTGCAGAGAAGAGGCTGCCCTGCATCAACAGACAATTTCCTTGTCAAGGGTTCCCTTTATCAGTGAAATCACAGGCCCGGTCCTTCACCCCCTAATTTGTGCAAAAGAATATTCTCCTTATACAACATGAGCCCAGGAGGCAGTAAAAGGACCTGATAATTCACTACAGCAAATGTAGCTGAAGACGTATTACCTGGTCGGTATTGGAGGAAAATCTGACGTTGAATAAATCCCGAAGCCCTGTGAAGCTGGAGCTCACAGCCCAAGCAAAGGACACAGCAAAGAACTTCAGTACAACATGACAAATGGAAATTCGATTCAACGGACATTTATTATTCACCCACCATGTTCTGGGTACTTTGAGATAAAAACAAATGGCTCCTTCTCTCAAAGAGCATACATTCTACCGGTCAGTGCATCAGAGAGGAGCTATATGCAGGACACAGGTGAAAAGGCCAAAGGGGAACTGGGAGTGGGAGGGATTAAGGAAGGTTCGGAGAGAACAGGGAGCTCAGAGGCCACCAAGGGCCCCCTCGCTTTACAAAAGAAACTGAGACCCACAGAAATGTTTTCAATCAGGTTGTGTTTCAATCAGGGTTTGAACCTGGCCCCTTTTTGTTTTTTTTTTCCCCTACTCTTCCTCTGCTGCTTCCTTTGAACCAGGAAAAATGGAAGGAATTCACCAAGTGAAGCAAGGATGGACTGGAACTTTTCTGAGTTTCCCCCAAAATGTGTGTGTGTGTGTGTGTGTGGGAGAGAGAGGGAGAGAGACAGAGACAAAGACAGAGAGAGACAGAGACAGAGAGAGAGAGACAGAGAGGGAAGGAGGAAGAGAAAGAGAGGGAGGGAGGGAGAGAGACAGAGACAGAGAGATAGAGACAGAGAAAAACAGAGAGAGGGAGAGAGAGAGCGCACTAAGAAGTCCAAGAATCAGGGATGACTCAGAAGGGAGAACAGAAGGATGTGTGGATGGGAATCCTCAAGAGAACTCCAAGTCCTTGACCCTCAGATTACATTTTGTCAGTGGACATGACAGTCAAAAAGAAGCCTGACCATAAGCTTTGCTGCTGCAAAGGACTCTGGGACTTCACCAAACCCTGTACCATGAATTTTCCCCTCTGTATCTCTTTGCACACAGCAAGCACTTAATATTGTTTTCTTTCAATAGAGATTCTACATGGGATAACAAGAAAGAAGCAACAATGGAGAAAGATACTGAAAAGAAATAACGTCCGAGGCAGGGGGATAAGGGAGAAGCATACAGAAAGGGGTGGGGCCATTCTGCCAGAATCAGCTCTTGTCCAACAAAGGATATCCCAAAGGGAGGGAGACCCTTTCATGGAGGACCAGGGAAAGGGGAAAGAGCCAAATCACATAACCTCACAGTGGAACACTGACACCCCAAATTGATTGGAAACAAAGGAAAGCTATCATGTTACTCTTGGCACTAAAATGCTTCCAGATGGATGGCTTGGGAGAGTGGGGATGGAATACAAAACCTTTCACCTCTTGATCGCTCAGTCAAATTCAATCCATTAATATTTGATAGCTGCTTAGATGTCAATCTTCTGTGAGCTGGTAGCTTCAAAAAATGCCTCCCCCCCATACAAAAAGAATCAATCCCTAAGCTTCAAGTGGTGACCTCCAGGAAACCGGCAAGGGATCAAGAAGTGAAAAAATCCTAGGAACGATCTGCTCTTTCTGGGAAAGTGCTGGCATTAGGGAGAGATGAAAAGGCCCATCTGACCCCAAGCACTGGCCTCCAGGCTGCCTGGATGTCCTGCTCCGGATACAAAGCCTGAAGGATTAAACCAACATTAGGAGGCATCTGCTTCTTCCCCTATCGAGTCCATTCACACCCTCTCCCCTATCCCTTTGGATTAAAAAGCATGTCTTTATAAAACAGCTGGCTAATTACACCCAGGAGTTAATTCACTCTGGTCATGTTTTCTTTCATCAGAGCTCATTAAAATGGATTTCTGGTTCTCAGTGCTCTTTTTTGTTTCATCTTTAAAGTATTGACATTGTTTCTTTAAAAAAAAAGTTTTCTTGATCATTTTTAAGTCTCAACATCATAGTCATCTTGGGGTATAACCCCCCCCCCACACACACACCAGAATTGATCCATCTCTTGAAACAGAGAAAAACACTAAAGCAATACCAATTGAGGTACCAATTGTGCAGACAACAGATGCCCTTTTTTGTCCCTAAGGTCTCAGCTTTCTTTGCAGAAGCAAGAGGGAAATATATTCCTTGGGCTCTAGACCAAGACTGGCTATTACAATTACTCAGTTCTACTGCCTTTTAGTTTAATTTTTTATTTTTATTATTGTACTTATGTGTTATGCTTTTGGTTCTGGACTCTAGACCAAGACTAGCTATTACAAGTTCTATTACTTTTTAGTTAGGTTCTTTCTTTCTTTCTTTCTTTCTTTCTTTCTTTCTTTCTTTCTTTC